>WAAG01002472.1:0-29183 GCA_013390105.1 Tichodroma muraria | reverse complement strand
CTTGATTAAAGCTGAAAAGTTGATTTGACATCCTGTTGTCAAGGAAACCAATTCACACACAAAAGAAAACAGTTGTGATGGTATCATTCAGACTATTCAAGTGACCTTAGGAAGAAAAAAAGGCTTCAGTTCCAAAGATTTGTATTCAACTCACTTCACCACTGTAGAAATAAAGATCATTGCTCCTTATGCCTATTGGAAAGCAGTTTTCAATCTGGGAAAAGAAAAATGCCACATCTTCTTCCATCTGCCAGATCCAATACTTTGCTGGGAATATACACATAAACACACCTAGCATTTATTTGCCTATTTCGAAGAACCACAGAAAGAATCGCACTGAAAACTTACAGGGAAGGAGAAGGAATTTCTTTAATTGACAGGACGGTGATAAATAACCCCTGACACATACCCCACTTATTGAACAGGAACTTGAAAGCCAGGTTTTAAAGCATTCTCCTTCAACTACAAATAGACCTTATCTCGAACACAGCATTGTTTGCATCCAGCTTTGTTTTCCTGGGAGACATGAAAAAACGGCATTTTTTTTCTCTGCCAGCCTCCTACATCCCTCACAAATTGAGTTTTCCATGCATGCAGTAAAGGAAGGATACCTATGCTCACTCTTCCTACCTAGAGAATCCAAAAGAGGCAGAAATATCCTGGCACGACACCATTATCCAGCAGTACATGCAAGTCTCACAGAGGTTTCATTCCCTTACAGTCTGTAAGTAGATTGGAGAAATGAAACTTTCTATCTGCTCACACACTGTAATTATACATCTCTTTCTCCAATGACAGAGCCTTGCCTGGCTGAGTGAGCAGACAGATGACTAAATAGCAACTTGTCTTGAATTCAGCTTAGAAAAAAGTAGGCATGATATTAATAAGGAGGGAAGTATACTGAGGAATAAATGCCAGTGTTCTTACATTATTGTCATTTAAGGGCATCACACCAAAGGTCACAGAGATAATAAGCCTCAGTCACTTTCCATTTGTTACACAACATACAAATTGCCACAGTGTTAATGAATATCTTTTCCCATTTCTGGCCAGCCAAGACACTGTATTATTTCCTCCTAGACAAGTACCTAACCCTTGGAATTCATTATTTCCATCAGTTCTTGCAGCACTTTGTCCTTAGGGCTGAGCACAAATGCCACAAGGCAGCTGTGACTGGAGCATCAAATGCCTGAGCCTGACTTCTTTCTGCTAGAGCTCTTCAGCTGGAAGAGCACACAGAGCATGTTGGTATCTTTTGTAATCAAATATGTATACACACAGACATTCATATGTGCTCTCTTACAAGTATCTTAAACTCCTTGCAGACCATGGGGAAAAAAAAAATTGACATTTTCATGATTTGTGGATACTGCCTGATACTTATATACTGAAATAATAGTTACGCTACAAACAACAAGTGACCACAACAATAGAAGATACCACAGGACAACTGCATTTCCACTTAAAATGATGACAGCTGGAAAGTAAGTAGTTCTTGGAAGAGAAATGACTTTCACAGAAATGTGGAAGGGCTTCTAGGAAGGGATATAGTGCTTAAACCCTCTTTACTTCTAATAAACTGCTAAGATAGCACAGCTGAGCTATAGAGAGAGGAATTCCTCATTTCTAATCTGTACTTCATTGTATTTTAAGTTTAGGAGTTTTGCATAAATATAGATAGCAACAGCTGAACCAAATTCATACTATTTCATAAACTGAGGGTTTTTAAAGACGACAAATTATTATTTCACTGTTCACTGTAAGTATAAAGAATATGCAGATGAAAAGAGAATATTGAAGGTTGGTAGTTTTGTACAGTTCTGAAAAGGACTAAACTTTATGTGCATAATTAAAATAAGAGAGAGAAAAATTAAGTCCAATGCCAAATGCTGAATTAAAATAAGCCAAGAGTATTTGCTGCATGTAATCAAACCACCTCCACCTCTGTCCCCCAAAATGAAACACTGCACTCTGCATTTTGATGAACATCTTATCTTGGTATTTTCTCCTTTCCCACCCAACAAACTTGAAAGAGCAAGTGCCAGAAAGAAGAAAGCTGATAGCAGTGCTAAGCTTACCCACAAACAGGTCCATACTCTGTTATGAGTTTTGTATGGTTTTCCCAAAAACCCTAGAAGAAAGAAAAATAACAAAGTATTTTAGAGAAGTGCTTAGCAGAAGCTCTATTACATACTGTTTCTACCACTCACACAAAGCTTTGAACCTCAGCCATGGTATTAACTCATAACCTCACCTTTCTAATATTGTCCATCTGTGACAAACATAGAGCCCAGAAAGGATGGCTGGAAAAATAAATGTCAAACCCAAAAAAGATCTGGATGGCCATGAAACACGTTTTCATCAAGTTTTATGCTCCAAAATTTGTTACCATTTCATGATTTATTATTTTTGAGCTAACTTCATCATTTTGGTCCTAACTCAATTTTTTAAAGATATGCAAATGGATGGAAGACAGAGAAATTAATAAGAGGATAAGTATATGACTTACTACACAAAAAGGAAGCGCAGGGAATATGGCAAGGTCATCTTGTTTTGGTTTTAGCCACATTATTAAAAAAAACGCCAGACCTGCCGAGTCAGACTTTAGCAGTCAGCTGGTACACTCCAGAGAATAGTAAGCAGATTTATTTTTTAAATTTGTAGTATTTTTACTGTCTTTCACTTTTATAATTGATGAAAATTGGTATCCATTTATCTAAATAAACCTGCCACTATACTCAATTGTTAATGTCTTAAATGAATTCAAATTGATCAATCTAAAGAAGGCGTGCAAAATACATCCCCGAAAGTGAAAGATAATATGTTTTAATGAAACCGCAATATTTGAAGACCATTCTCCATTGTGTTTGCAACTTGTCTATGGAAAAAGTAACACATTGATTGCATTAATCTGCATTTATATTAACGGAAGACAGGCTATCATGATCTATTTTCATTCTTAAGAGAAAATTCAGTAACAAAGTAAAATACTTACATCTCATATTGAATCTTTCTCGGTTTTTTACAACATACCACAGAATATTAGCTAGAACAATACAAACTGCTGTAAATACATCTACTGTTGACATAAATAAACAGGCCCATGTAATATGTGTATGCTTTGAGAGTATTTCACCACACTAAGCAAAAGAAAACCTGGTAAACAAAAGTAATGATCCGACTTACCACTCTTTGGTGCTAACTTATTGTCCAAATTAGCAAAGCACTTGCCACCACCTACAGTCCTCCTGTCATAGAGTCTCACAACTATTTCTTTTATTCTTACAGTACAGTTGTGCTTTTTATTTTAATTTTTTTATTTTTTTTTTATCCTGGACTTGTAATACTTTTATTCTCCAGGACAACATGTCTCCAGAAGGAGCTCTAGGTTTTCCTTTAGCTACAAAATACACAGGGTGATGTGTAAGAAAACACGTTAAAGATAAAATTATGAAACAGGTGGATTAGATGATGGCCTGAGGAGAATGTATATTGCCTGAAAAGAATATATATACTCCCCTGAAAGATTCTTTACTACTAAGGTAAGCAGAAAGGCCACTAATTTCTAATTTTTTATATATAAGCCACTAATTTCTATTTCTTTTATATATAAGCCACTAATTTCTAATTTTTTATATATACTCCCCTGAAAGATTCTTTACTACTAAGGTAAGCAGAAAAGCCACTAATTAGCCACTAATGCTAATTTCATGCATTAACACACAGAAACTCAGGTGGGCAAAGCCTTCGTAATACCACAAATACAGACAGGTAACTCAAAAAGGCTTTTGCCTGCAGACACTGTAGGAGGGGAAAAGGCGCAGACGGCCTTCTCACGCACCCGCATGCTTGCCCTAGAGACACCCCAGCCGCAGGACGGCAGCCCGCAATTGCTGTGGTTTCTCAGCATCACAAAGGCCGTCTGCCGACGCAGGGGGGGATGCTGCGCTCCGGTTCCCCCGGCGCTGCCCTCCGGGTGCCCTGCGCCCGGCAGGGACAGAGCTCTCCCTGCCACAGCTGCCTCGCCTGGGCAGGGCAGGGGAGCTCCCAGTCCCGTGGGGCGATGCCCGGTCAGGTCTGCTCTCCAGCCCGCTTCCCCCCCGGCCTGAGCCTTCGGCAAGGACACCCAGGCTGCAGCCTGAGCCCTGCCTGCTCATTTTGTGCTTCGGATTGCGAGCACGCACATAGGTATTGCACTTGCTGTACCCACCAGCTGCATTCCAGTGAGCCAGCAGGATATTAACATTTTCAAGAAGCCTAGGCTTTAAATGATTCAGTGAAAAATCCTTCCAGAAAGCCAGCTTCTTGGAAGAATTGCTTCTGGCTCACTACAGTAGGGGGGTCAGGCAGAACACATTTCAAATCAGGTCTGTTAACCAGTAACTGGTTTTTCACCTCCAGGACTCCTAAATAATTGCACTGGCTTAAAATTAACCACACTTTTTTTTCCCCCCCTCAACTGAGAAGTATTAACCTGCAGGATGGGGGAAGAGAAGGAGTTGAAAAGCACATGGGAAAGACTTTGAGAAAGCATCCTCAGGAGCAAAAGAAACCTTCTTTCTCTACACTCCAGGACACTTTCTTGTGCTGTGGAGCACTGCACACATATATTCACCACTACCTGCCTCTACTGTTCACCCCTGGGACCCACTGCTGTCCTGGCCTCCTTCAGGGACCTGGTAAGCACCTGGTAGCAGGTCTTGTCATACCAGGTCTTGTGGTAGCAGGCGTGGGAAAGACAAGCCAACAGCACACACAGGACCCATGGAGCTGTGGTAGCCAGACTGTAGACAAGGCAGAAAGAACGTGCATGTATCCCTTATACACCAAGGTACACCTTTCAGCTGGAGGAAGCTGGACCTATAAAAAGCTGCTGTGCCTGCTCTTGATAGCCATGAGGAAAGCCAATGAACCTGCTTGGACTCAGAGTGAGGGGATACGCCACAGACACAAAGCTCTGCCAGTTCTGCAGCATCCTCTCCAAACACAGCCTCCAGTAGACAGGGACCCTGAAAACATCTTTCTCCTCCCCTGAGTCATGTTTGAAGCACAGCAAGCCTCGTAAGTGCTTTTGGTAGCTTATTTACATTGGCTGAGTTTGGTTTGCTTCAACCAATTATTGCAGGCTTGTCCACATTCTATAATTGCACTTGTACTTAGTATCTAAGGCATAACCAAACACCTTTTCACAATCAGCTGCTGTTTTACAAGAAAATGGGAGTAAAGACCACCTATCTTTGCTTCCTTTCCTCATATTTATCCACTGGGTGATCTGCAGTCAAACTCAGAAATGGCACCTGCTGATTTGTAGCCAGTGGCGTTAACCTCCCTAAACCAGGAATTATAGCAAAGCAACGTGGGGATTAGGAAAAGAATAATCAGATAAAAATGGAAACATATGTATTCTGGTTTTTTAGAAAAACAGAAGGAAACAGAAAATCAAAACACCTCCCAGTATTATGGTACGACACAATGTGAATCAGGAAGAGCTGTTGTGCATTAAACACTCAATAGTAACAACTAAAAGCATAGTCAGCAATGATGTTCCAAGTTTAAAAAAAAAATCACTTAGGTTTTTCTTTGTTTGGAAGCTGCAGAATATAAGCTATCATCATCAACTCAGAAAATGGTTGGGCCAGTGGGACTTGGCACGTGTGGCCCACACAGTGAGGTACCAGCCTAAGGACAGTCCATCATCAAGCAGGAGTAGGAAAAGCTTCTTCCCCTGAAGAAAGCATATTTTACAGCATCTGATATACCATGGAAACAGCAGCTCAAGTGGGCTGACTGCTGCACACCCAGAAGGTTCTTTGTTTACATGACTGGCAGTTGCCTCCCTGCAGGGAATTTGCATTCTCCCCTTCCTCTGAGTGTATATCATCAGCTGCACTGTGGATAGAACCACTCACAAGGCCAAATCCTGTTCTCAGGGATACAGGCACAAACCCCATGGAAGAGAAAAAGATTTGTGTCTGCATCAGACAAAGCAAAGTGTGGTCATTGCCAACCATTTTTCTTGAGATATCGAATGTTGAAGCTTCAGCTTGAGCTGCATACATGGAAGGGCTGATATCGCTCAAGTATCCCCTCTCCTTTTTTTCAATAGACTCTGCCACTCCAAGACAGATACTTCAGCAATTTCCTCCTCATTGCATATTCACCTTGCTAGTTCCTCACAGCAAGGAAAAAATCTGTGGCAATGTCATCTTCCCTCCTTGCTGAAAATGGTTGTAGGCACTAAGCCAAAGTTTTCATAAAGAGGCAGTATTTTAGAGAGAAGAAATGCATTTTGATTTTTGGTGTGTTTAACGTGAGACATATCCAACTTATTCCTTTTAGTTGCTCAGTACCTGCAGATCTCATGGCTGTAAACGGGAAATTACTCAGATTGTACGGAGGATGCTTTGAACACAGCTTACTGCAGGTAGAAAACAAATGATGTGGTTTATGAACTTCACTATGCTCCTTCAGGGTCATGAGATAAAATGATTTGAAGAGGGCCTCAAAGTTGGGATCCAGCAGATGCATGCTCCTGATAGTAACTCAAAATTTGGACTCCAAAACAGATCCTAGAGAATGCAATGAAGGTAGCCCTTGAATTTTGTAGCGCACTGAATGTCACAAAAGCTACTGAGCTCTGTGGAGAGGGATGTGATGAGCCCATCAAAATTCACTGCAAGTGGGAAACAATTACCCATGCAAGAACAGCCCAGGGAAAAAGGCTTCTTCTGTTGCTCCCTTCTGAAAAGTATCAGATCTTATCTGATGTCAGTCACTTTACCAAGACACCCTGGATTCAAACTTGTGACTCAGAAGTCAAAGATGCTACATCCCATAACTAGTCCCATATATGCTGCACCTTTATCACCCTATATCAGATGTGATGCTCTGCTTCATTGTGATATTAATAATCACAGCATCATTGTTCGAGTGCACACCTCATATCAAGAGATAAAAAAATCTATACAGTGATTTATGGTACATAATGACAATAAACATTTACGGATCAGATTTTTAGCATTCAATGGGCTTTCATGTTTTTCCTTAGACCACCTGAAAAAGAAAATTGCTAATAACCTAGTACCCAAAATGATTTTTTTTTAACACAAGCTAACATTTAATTAAAGTGACCTTGTATCAGTCTGTAACCCTTTTTGAAGGAATGACCCCAGACTGTACATCATCTCCAGTAATAATCCTAGTGAAATCACTAGGATGCCAGCAGACAAGAGGAAAAACACAGCATGAACTTCTAAGCAGCCTGATTCTGAGCTATGTACATAGTTTGTTTCCTTTGATCATTACCATTAATGGTTGTCCTCTGTGTGTAATTTGGTTTAATTTATGTGTGTGTCATTTCAGATTTTAAAAAACACATATAGCCCTTCTAAATTTATTAAAGGCAGCCTTCGTACCCTTAATAGTTATTAAGAGAGGTTAGTGTTATGTAATTAAGTTAATCTCATCTGTAAAGGCTAATTAACTGAACACTAATTGAATCTGCATATGAAAATTTGGACAATGTGTTCTCATTACACAATTTAAAAAAAGTTACCTGAGCTAAATACCAAACAAATTGTAAATTTCTTTCCTTCTACCTTTTCAGATCTTTATAAAAATTAAGTGGGCAGGTTTATTTCTGTGTACTGCATTAATCCTCGTTGTCCTTAACGAAGAGCTGTTGTCTCACTTCAGAGAAACAGCCTTAGTCCCTCCCTGAAACATGGATATTTCCCCTCTTGCATGAGTTGTCCCTCTCTCTCTGCCCTTCCCCCATGCTTTTCATTGCCCTCTTCTTCTCTCACCTCTCTCTCTCAGAGTGGACAAAGGTTCAACATCACACAAAGGATAGGAAGGCATCCGGGTATCACCTTAACCAATCCTATCACCCAAAAGGATCAGATGGCACACTACAGTTTGGTCATGCCCATTCAGCACCCCAGCTTAAAGCCACCTTGGCAGCTTTGGCAGGGCACTACATTTTTCCCCCCAAAGGCCACTCACCAGTGAGGAACTCATGTCATCCTTCTCCGCCTGGGTGTGCTGGCATTGCAAAAGCATGATATGGTTTGGACACTTTTCTGAGGCTTATCTTTTCTTGAGACATTTTCTGTTCAAACTAGTCAAGTTTCCAAATGGGAATTAAGAAATGCACATCATCTTTTCTGGTATTTGCTGTTTCTCCCCATTAACCAGGTTAATGGCTGATTCTAATAGGCTGGTTACTGAAGAGTTGGAGGGAGGGGGAGCCCAGGAAGCAAACACAGTGGAAAGCCTGAGCTCAATAGCATGCAAGATTTCTCAGTGCATGGGACCCTGAGTCCTCAGATTTTCCTCACAAAACCCACTATATTTTCAACATCAGAGTTGAAAGCATCTGCACTGTGCAAGTGGATGGCAGAATGGAGCAGCTCCAGCTCCCTCAGGTGTCCCAAGGCACCCCATTTCACAGCAAATACTTAATGGAAAGAGGGTCACAGGAATGGGAAATGGGATACACTGCTTGTTATCTTTCTTTAGGAAAATAGCATATTTTCTAGGTGAGGGAACAATGAAAGATGCACACAGATTTCAGTAATGCATTTGGTCTGGTGACTAGGGAAACACTGTCACACCCAAAAGGATGAAAATCAGGATAAAAAACAAAAGGTGGTATACATCGAAGCTGTAGGGAAGTGAGTATGGACAGAGTAGAAACAAAAGGTGCAGCTAGGAAAGGAGGAAATACACAGTTTTCTCAAGGGTCAGTCCTGGAACAAACCTTGTTCAATGTTTGGAGGACTGAGTTTGGCACAGAGGAGAGTCAGATTTCAGTAAAGTACTTGCTTCTGAAAAGACAGATCCTTTCCTCAGCAAGCAGAGAGACTGAGACTGTCATACCAGAAGAACTGGATGACCTGAAGAACCTGAACAACTGCAACAGGGGAGAGTCTGTAGTTGAAAGCAAAGCTTCATGCCCTTAGAGAGAGACTATGTTAACTCCAAGAGTTTCTGCGGTAGTAGATTACTTGAAAATAGAACAGAAGTAAAAAACCTGGATGGACACATTAACCATAAGATAAAGATGATGGAAAATGCACAATGGAAAAAAGTATGATGGAATCTACAGATGTAGAGTATCTGGAATAGGCTTTCTCTGGAATGCTGGATGTAAATCTGATGAGCTGCCACGTTCAAAAGGAATGAATTAAAAATGGAACAAGTGGAGAAAAGGATTACAAGGATCTTCGGGGAACAGAAGGCCTGTCTTACAAGTCATAATTAGGAGAGTCCATCTTAGCTAACCAAAGGTTCATTTTAGCAGACCAAAGGGAGGAGACATGCTTGCTGTCTACAACTATACTGGGAGGAATCACCAGGGAGAGAAAAATATCTATTTAATATAAAGGCCTACATTACTAAAAGATCAAAGTAGTATAAACTGGCTGCGGATAAATGTTCCTTGAAATTAGATAAAAGTTATTGACTATCGAAGTAGCAAGATTTTAGAAGCCTTTTAGTCAGAACAGTGGGGACAGGAACCTCAAGAAGGGTTTTGAGGCACAGAAGGCAAGATATGGATACTTATAAAAAATGAAGTGTAGGATGAATAACCCACGTCATCTACACCAGCCCCTCAAGGAGACCCACAGTCACTTGTAGAATAAAAGGGACTCTTCTCATGGAAAATATTTACTACACTTTCACATGTGCACACTTCATTCACTCTTCTGGTTGACTCACCTTAACTTTCCAACTCATTCTCGTATAGATATAGTCTCATACGTTAATTTGGCATACTGCAATGAGATTCTCACTTTCTTTTTGTCTCTTTTTTTACTCTCATCTCACTTAAACTTCATTTCCACAACATCTCGGGGCTGTTAAATGCCCATCTGTCACAGGTGGGGAGCTGGAAGTACACAAGATTAAGCAATGTGCCAAATGCCACACAAGAAGTCAATGGTAGAGCCAGTGACAAGCTGAAGGTTTCACAATCCTCCTCCCTGGTAGCTTACAAAAACATTCTTTCTCTGCCACAGAAACACAGACAGTATATGAGAAAGGAAAGGAATATCAACAAATTTGATCTGTTTCTGAGCTTTCAGGCATATCACATGCCTGAGGCTTTGAAGAAAAGCATGAGGAAAAGAACCCTATATGCACAGCTAACTCTAAAATGCTCTAAGTAGAGGGAGGTTTCTTCCTCACCCAACTATTAGCTTAAGATTGAATTACTCTTACAGTATGCATAGCTACAAATGTAATTAGTCATAAAATTACCCAGACCCTCAAATTATTCCAGCTGCTATATTCGACTCTCTGATTATTGCAATGATGAATTCTTCAGTCTGATTACACTGGCTAGAATAATATTTCTTTTTATCTATTTGAAAGTTACCTGCTGTTAGCTTAGACCTTGTTTATATTCACTATAGAGATATAATTGCAAACTTACTATTTTACTAGGACTATTGTCTAGCTAACACTTACCCCTGCTAGGCCCTTATTTTACTTCATAGTAAATGTCACAGATGACACCTATTCAGACTTCTAGGAACCTTTGTCCAAACCAGAAAACATGTCATTATGGAGACACGTACGAAAAGAATTACAATTTGTTCAATGTGTGTTCATGAAAGGCTCCATATGAGGTCTTACAGACTCACTGCAGTTTCTGATCTTTTGATAAACATATATTTATAATAAGTCAAGAAACTAGAAAAAAATAGAAAGGAACAATTGATTTACTTTTTTTACTAAAGTGTGTAATTTTCACTAAACGTCTTCTAAGTTGTCTTCCTTCCAGACTGAGTGCAATTCTCTCCTACACAATCTCTACTTGCATGTAATTCCACTGGATCTCTAACCACCTTTGCTGCCTTAATATTACTACATCCTCAAATTACAACAGGAGAACAGAGAATTACAGTGCTCTCTATAGGAGGGAGTTCATTGTACAATAGAGGACCACTGCAACGTGGATTTTCACTGTGAGCTCAATATCTCAGATGGATTAGCATAACCATTCAGCACATCACACTAATGGTGAATGAACTTTATTATTTGCTAGTCTTCCTTCAGAGAAGCAAAACAGTCATTGCATAATTTGAAGAAATAGAAACCATTTTTTGTAGGACATACAGACATGGTAGCTAAATCTAAGGAAAAGATTTGGGGAGCACTCTGACAACACAGCACTGTTTCTGGGGCCAATAAAGTGGCATTCAAAGAAATAAAAATTAACTTCTTTCACAAGAAAGGGAGGCAGGGTCTCTTTCCTCCAAGGAGTTTTTCCACTTCAGAAGTGTCCCCCTTCTTCTCAGACTTATCAACAGCAGATTCCTCCAGACCATGAGAATGTCATTTTAAAGGATAAAATATATTAACCAAACCCATTGTGAAAAAGTCTGTCTTGGGTGCCACAGAGTGCAAACAGACTTTGAAACAAGCATTGGAAAAATTACACGTCTGTGTGCAAATCTTGCACCTTCACCTACAGAATTAGAATGACAATGATTAAGCTTTCTTTTCTGATACAAACTCTGGGCCATCTCATACTGCTCACTAGTGCCTAAGTGGGTAGCATTTAGGTGGGTTTCAAGAAAACCTCATCTGTGGGACACAAAATTACTCATTCAGTGGTCAATATCTTGGCCTCCTCAGAGGCATTCCCCTTGAATAGTGCTAGGAGTCTCTGCCATTGTTTATGGACTGGTTATAAAATCCATGCCACTTAATTTTCTGTGACCACCATGTTTAAAACTATGAAACATACACTTAAGATAATCACAAGTGGAAGAACTTAAGATAATCACAAATTCAACTCTCAAATTTTGATCTTTTATTGTGATGATGCTAAGACACAAAACAGTATCCAAACCAAAGCACTAGACAGCATGCAGATTACTGCATCAAGGGAAGAGACCTGGAAAGATCATTACATGTGACAGACATTAATCATGCCACTTAATGCATTACTGAAAGATACCAGGACTATTTCTGTATTTTAACATGGCCAGACAAGCTCAGCTTCCTCTTGTCTAATTCCCACCTTGTATGGATGCAGCTCTCAAGCATGAAAAGAGAAAAATGTCCCCATAGCTTGTACCGGGCTCTGACAGAGAGCAGAGCATGCTGCTATCTGCAGCATGGACAAGCCAGGCATAGCCATGACAGGTCCCTTTTGCTTCCATCTATCACATGGCACCTCTGTAAAAGCCACAAGGTTAAGGGCAGACACGTCGGCTTGACACACACAAGGCTGGAGGTGAGCCCATACATTCAGCAGGGCAGGAGGGGGAATGTGTCTGCAGAGCAACATCTTCAGCCTAACTGTGGGAGCAAACACTCCCAGCGCTTCATCCTGCTCCCAGAGTGACACGCCACCAGGTAGGACAGACCTACCCCGAAGCACTATGGACAGAGGCAGGCTGTAAGATCCTCAGATAGAGTGACTCTATCTGAGTCACTCTGTAAGCCACTCTAGAACTTGGCTTCTTCATCATGGATTTGTGTTAATGCCTCTTTTTAACTCGAGATATAAATTACAGGGTTGATGTGGAAGTCAAGAGCAAGACCCAGATGAAGAGTGTATATATCAGTCCTCTGACTCTCCTGCCAAAATTTCAGGCTAAAAACGTTACACGTACACCTCCTTACTTATATGTAGGAAAGTATCTCTATATATTCATAACTACCTCAGGTTATTATTTATATGACAATGTAGGATGCACAAGAGAACCAGGTCCCCTAAAATACAGGCAAATAGCTCCTGCAGAACAAGTCATTCTTAGATGATAGATTACATTCAATTAAAGGAACAGATATGAAGCACTGTCTTTATAACAGAGTTCTTCTCTTCCACAAATCCTTAACAGGGTAGCTGGACATTTACTTTTGTTACATGCCAAAATCTTTGTGCCTTATAAAGAAAGAGACAGGAAAAGGAATGTTAATGACCTCTTTTTACAGTATCCACTTGTAAGAGGGGGTGGGAGAAAACAAGCCACACTGAAAACAATTGCCAATTTGTGGTCTTGACCATTTAAAAATGGATCCCAAAATAGTCTGCTGAATTGTTTCACCCGGAGCAAAATTACCCATGAATACATACGCATGCACACAAAAACAACATCTCTTGACGCAGTGCTGATGGTGACTGCAGTCAAGGAAGAAGCGTTATTGCATTCCACATTGTGAAAAGACCACAATGCAGTAATTATTCTGAAAGGTTTTCACAAAGCACAATTATTAAGCTAACATTATCCTATTATTGTTTGTTGCTATGGAGATAATATAATCAATATATTTTCTGGATTTTTTTTAATACTACTAGCACATTGCCCAATATAGTAAGATTTAACTCAATGCATTAACTGATTTCAGTTTATGATTGGCAAAGTCTTGAGGCAATAGATTGCAATCCATCTCATGCCTATTATTCTATCAAGACACTTAATGTCAGAATCTCTGCTGCAAAAGCAAGTTTACTTGTTGAAAATGAGAAAAAGGATAACAAATCTGTCTGAAGAGATGTAATCTTTTAAGCATGGATTTAACACTTACTTCTATTTTTCCTAAACCAAATTAAAATTACCAAACCAGCTACAATAGTAGAAAAGCAACTTGGGTTTGAACTCTCAACTTAAGGTACTTATTTATTCCAGTGGGGATGTTTTGAGGCTTTATCCTCCTACGTGTAACATAAGCTTTTCCTGCAGCAACAGGGACTCTGGGAAGGTGGCATCAGCTGTGGTGCTGTGCCAGAGCCCACTGGGTGCAGATGCAGCCCCCAGTCTTTGTCACAACTCTTCCTGCACAAGCTCAGGAACCACTGGCTATCTGCTCCCAGGCCCTGTGAACACAGAGGACACTTGGCTCTTGGTCTCAGTGGGTGGTGAAGCGAAATTGTTGCAGCCACAGCCCTCAGTTTCCTTGCCCATAAAATTGCAAGCACACTTCCTTTCTTTCAAGTCTCCTTCTCCAGATGCTAAGCTTTCAGCGTGTCAAGGGAATGGTCCTGTGTTAGGACAGTGGTAAGTCCTCACAAACCTGAGTCTCAGACCTTTTCAAGACAGTAATCCAATATATTAAGAAGCTTCAATTCTGACACTGTTGTTCCAGTCTCTTACCTCGCCTATCAAAAGATGGGCTAATCACTCTGAAATGTCTTAAAGCCTTTTAACATATATTTGCTATAATTTTTCAGAGAAGGATTTTATCATGTGTTCCCCCGCCATATGGCCATACTGTGATGAATTGTCTTTTCATCTTTTTGGTCATAGAATAACTTGGGTTGGAAAGGACCTTTCAAGGCCTTCTAGTCCAACCCCCCTTCAATCATCAGGGACACCTTCAACAGGATCAGGTTGCTCAGAGCCCTGTCCAAGGTTTTTAGGGATGGGAAACCTCAGTTTCCAGAAACTTGAGTCCCAAAGGTGACCATATTTTTTCAGCATAGTATATGCTTAAGACGAAATTAAGTACAGCAGGCTAGACTGCATAACTAAATAAAAGGAGTTATAGCAACATTTAGAAGTACCAACACCTGTTAACTCCTGTGACAAATCCTATGGTTAAGCTTTTGAGTACCAAAGCATGGCTTTGGCTGCCTTGGGTTAGACACCAGTACATAAGCATTTTGTCCATGGAGCATACAGCTGCTTGATAAAATGTGAAATCACAGTAATTCCACCTTCTCCCTTCCCTAAAGGCGCTGGATTGGGTGGTCTTGTCTTTTTACATAAAATAGGCTGGGGCTCAGTAATGTAACTTTTGGACTGTCTGGAGGGGATCCACCAGGAATGATCATTCACAGATTAAATATGTTGCCTATGCAATGCAACACATCTGGCCCTTCTGGCCCAGGGAATAAGTAATAGAGTTAGGAATGCACATTCACAGCCCATCCCCTTCAAGTGTGCTGTGCTGACACTAATCCATGCAGATCTAGGGCTGGTTTGTGAGCCACCTCTGCCCTCCCTGCTCTGGCTGGCACAGGTCATTGTCTTCCATCACATTTCTCAGTGATGCCACTTGTATTCTAAATTACACCGAATCGCTATCTGGGCATGTGCCACGGTGTACAAGATAAGCACATAGACATTGCTTGCCTTCCCACCTGGTTTGCTTTTATGCTGATTTATAAATGTTTTTCCTGCTGGACGGGGCTTAGACAAGCAGGTACGAGACTGCCCTGGCTACAGAAAGGGTGTCGAGTTTCAGCACTGTGTGGGTGTGACCAGGCTGTTATTCCGTACCAGCCACATCATCGCTGTGAGGAGCACTTTCAGCATCAAAAGTCAGACACTTTTTTGGTCCCTCCCTTACCGGAAGGAGCTGGGGAAGGGAAGTGGCTTATTTGGACTTTAATTTCCTCCGGTGCTAAAACTAGCATGGATGCTCATTCAAACACTTTGAGACATGGTTTGGTGGAGGATTTGGCACTGCTGGGTTAATGGTTGGACTCGAGAATCTTCTGCAACCTAAAAGATTCCATGTACAACACAGCCTTTGAGGGAACAGAGGGAGGACAGCCTTACACAGGTCCAACCATGGTGCAAAAGGCTCTTGTAAATTGCCTTCTCTACTACCTTCACAACTACGTATAATTGAACCTGAAACACTTGGCCCATGCTTATGCAAAAAGGTGGATTTGAGATGGGAGGTTGGAGGGGAAGCCTGCACCACGCATTGCAGAGCTCCCTTGCCGGCTCCGGAGCAGCGCTGTGCTCTGGGAGACAGGAGCTGTTCAAATGTTTTGACAGAACACGCCGATTCCTCGGGAATGTTTTTATTCTAGTCGATGTGCCAATTCTGCACAGATTTCCAGCAGAAAGCAGGCAGACTGTCTGGGTCTGCTGAATTAAAACTACTTCACCCAGAAAGAAAAAAAAAAAAAATTGCATTTTCAGACTATTTTTACTCAATCCATCATTGTATTTGTTTTAGTCAGTTCGTTGGATTGTTTTCAATTTTACCTGGAAATTCCATTTTTTAGCAGCATCTAAAGACAGGCCAATAGGCATCAAAACACTGTAGAAAATTAAGCTCACGCAAAAGACCTCTGGGGACTTTTGAGATACAATTTTGTACATAAACAGTGCAAAGAGATAAACAGGGAAACCCAAAAATTAGCCATGTTCTAACTAGAACTGCTTGGTCTAGTTCTGCAAGAACCCAAAACCTCCATTTTTGCATTTGCGGTTGTCTTTCAAAGGCTTTCTTTTTCCCCTTTCCCTTAGGGAGAGTTATTTATAGGGCTATTATAATTTGAGGTCTGGTCTTCTCATGGCAGGTCCTCCATCCAGGAAATGAAATAGCATTAGAAAATGAAATCTTGTGTTTATGAGGTCTTAGAGATGGCTCCCTGGGGCACTGGGGAGAAAAAAAAAGGGGTAGGGAAAAATATAAACACAAATATAACTACAAGATATTTGCAAGGTCCCTAATTCTATCTGTGATAAACTTTATGAGACTCTTTATTAAAATAGAGACCTCTGGTATAAGGTCACCAACAGCTTTTTTTTCCCCAAAGCTCTCCCATTTCCCCCTTCTCTGTGATCAAGTGCCTTTTCCACACCACCTTGGCTGCAAGGTGCTTCTGCCCTAGATTGCCTTCAGAAGTGGAACAAAAATAAGGATAAATCAAGTGCTACCCTTCCTCCTTCTGCCTCATCACACACTTTTCACTACGCGCCACATGTTGCAGCCTATTAGCAGATCGAGGCAGATGTGTTCACATCTCTGCAAAAATCATGTATCAATCACCAATTTCTTATTCATATCCCTTTGTCCTCCTTTCCTAGACTACTCTCTAGAACCACAACATCCCTTATCCTATCTAGGGCTTATCACCCGCTGCTTCCTCTCAATAAATGGAAAAAAAAACAAATGGAGGCAAACTAGGGAAGACTTTGGGGCTCACCATCCCCTTTCTCTGTGTGTCCAAAGAGAGACTTGCCTCCAACACATTTTCTCTTTCCATGCATTTTTTCCCTTTCCTTTTTTGAGCGGAACAGGAAAACCACCATTCAGCAGAAGAATAACAATGTTTAACAAGGACAACCGTGTTTAAAGTCCCACTCAACTTCACGGAGAATATTTCAGCTCGTCATTGTATGTGACTTCTTATGGCTCCTTTAGCCTAACTTTCACTAATCCTACCTAAATGAACCCAGGCAACATCCTGACTATGAAAGTTAACAATTTTCTATACTCTCAGGAACGAAAAAAAGCCATCAGATATAATACACAAAAACTGTGGAAATTCAGCAAACAACAAAGACTAATTTACAATCATTTTAATGTTTATTTCTTGTGCATTTTATTATGAAAACACAGAGTTGAAAATATTTTGAAACCTGTAGCTCAGTTTCTTTTTCTCTTGTTTATAATTTTCAATTTTCTTATAGTAAGGTAAAATAATTTACCAATGTTCAGTAAATTGTTTTTGCTAATATTGCTGAATATTTAAAACTGTCCCAGGGCAGCTGTCCAAAGAACACTTCACTTTTCCCTCTGCCTTATTATAAATCTCCTAAAATTCATAGAATATTACAAAATTACAAAATCTAAGAAGGAAAAAAGGCTAATAGTTAATAAATAAGATGAAAAATTAAAAAGTCCAAGGACAATCCAAGACTATCATTCAATTCATTCATCCATTCATCAGCATTGCATGATGACAAAGACAGAAAGAAAATACAGTGATTTGAAATACATTTCTTTTTAAAGCACACAGGTTTGTTTAGGCTTTCTGTTGATTTTTCTTTTCTAAAAACCAACCAACCAAAAAAACACCCAACCACAATAAAAGACCCAGTCAGGTCTCAAAAAAAACCTGATTAGATTCCAGTTAATTCTTGTTTCACATTACCACCTAAATTTAGACATGGGCCGAGGCCTCTGAGGCTGTGGAGAAACAGATTAACTTTTGAACTTTCTACCTCTCTGATAAGATTGGTCCTTTCTTACTCTTCAATGTCTTTCTAGGCAACCTGTGTTTCTTGATCAAGCTGCATAAATGCTTATAAAAAAAAAACTTCACAAAAAAAAAGCTCTCAAGAAAATAGCTTTTCATTTATTCCTGAGAAATGGCAGAATGCTGAGCACACAAAAGCCAAGTTACATCCATGCCACTTTGCAGCTATTGAAGCCCTCAGAGCCCGGCCCAGTGCCCACCCTGCGAACTCGCCCTGCCTTTCCATCACCACATCCATTTGACTACAGGCCATGAGCATGACCTTAACTTCATTCTCAGTCCCTCTCAGGAAAAGTTATATTTCAACTCTATCTTCTGGGAAGGGGGGAAGTGGGAAGAACCCAGAAGGTCACGAGTCTTATAAAGCTACCAGGTGGTGATGCCATCTGAGGTGCATCACAGGCAACCAGAAGGCAGCACACAATGAATACCAGAGATTTACCGGCACGTGTTTGAACAGGCAGTTCTCCAAAGCCTTCTATTATTCATTATAATATAAAGCCTGGCAGAAACCAAGCCTAGCTAGATGCAACGGATCAGACCCACAGCAGCTGTACCTGCCCATTTCCAGAAAGGACAGGGAAGTATCTTGCTTGTCATCCTTTCAGGACGACTTGCTGTACAGAAAGCCAGCTTCTTATCTGAAAAGACATGTCGTGCTGTAAACATTTCTAGTGGAGCTCGGGTTAGCAGCACTTGTAAGAAAGCCCTAATGAAAATAAATTGTTATGTATTTACCCATATGCTGAGGAGCATATGGCTAATGCATTTAGACACTGCTAATGAAGTTAAGACTCTGCTAAATTTGTTGGCTCATGGATAACAACTGTTCACAATACTCAATCTGAGCCTGCTGTAATTTTAGCATTACAACCAATACCTGGCCATTATTATACATACTGGTCTTGCTGGCATAGAAGAACTGGATTTCTGGGCATGGGGTTCTCCACAGGTAATAAGAAGGTGAACAAAGGATGCTTCCAAACTCCAAATTGACAGGTAATGTAAGCAAGTTGCAATTTCATGTAAAATAAGAGTTGCTCTTATTCATCGCATCCCTGACTCTTGCTTTCTTTCCTAATTTCAATGACTAAAAGATTTTATCTATTCCAACCCCACTCTTTCCAGGCCAGTGCAACTACAGGCAAAACTCAAGAGAAGGCAGTCACACCCAAGAAATAGTCCTGCTTTTTTAAGTTCACGTGTAAATTTAAGCCCATTGAGTTTACTACAACAGCTCTTGGAATCCTCCTGTTCAAGCACATCCCTACTTCACTGCTTTTCAAGATGAGGGTCCCTACTTCTTCTGGAGCCCAAGGTAAAGTCCAGTTTATGATTACACTGGCTCTACCTGTATGCTACTGCCTTTGCAGCCACATTATCCCATTCTCTCAGCCCAAACACTGCGTAGCTCAGCTGTTTAGGTTCACTGCTGCTGCTGCGTGTCAGGCCAGAGGTGGCTTTAATTTAGCAGTACGCACTGCTTGAAGAGCAGGCTGCACAGTGAATTCCAGAGGGTTATGTGATGAACATGCAAAAATATACTTTCCAAAAGACATAACACGTGGCAAACTTCCTTACACCATTCTCATGAGCCAGGTGTCATTTCAATGATGCAGATCTCTGCTCTGACTGATCTTGGGTAGTAATTTGGCAGCTGCCACCAAAACCCGTCAAAGGACAGTCGTCAAGGATGACATAGAAGAGAAGCATCCTTCAGTGCTGTTATCTTGAGGACCACCTCACTCAGATACCTTCATTCATAGGCCAGAATTCAGGCCTGGCATTAATTCACAGCTCATCTTGCTCTGTGAATATTGCAAAATCATATCAACTCCCTCTGGCCTTGGAGTGTCCGTGTCCATTCAAGACAGTAGTGATATCAGCTTCCCCATTTCTAACAGGGCCCAGGGAAGTGGTCCAAAATATTTCACCATAACCTGATCAAAAAACAGACCTATCTATTCCAGAACACCATCTTTACTCTTTTGCAGGTGGATAAAAGAGGCCCAAGGCGAAGCAAAAGAAAGATTTACTTGCCCAGAAAAGGAGAAAGCTTTGCCCCAGTCAGACTTGCCCAAAATCACAGAGAGTCTGAGGAAAGCCACAAGTACAATTAGGGAGTCTCTTCTCACTCGCTGTGCTGCCACAGACAACATCCTCCACTTTCCACTTAAGAGCTACCAGTTGCTTCAAGCATTGCCTCTTCCCCACCATGCAGCATTTAATAGAGCAAGCATGAAGTGTGTCAAAAAGAACAACCAAAGCGTGGCTTAAGGGATACCAAAACCATGATGATGCTCATCAGTGAAGTGTACATCTCCTTCTAGGGGCAACTGCTGATGTATATGGGAAGCATTCACACAGTCCTGCACAAAAATAAATGTTAGAGCTGCTCTAGGAAAAGCCACGCTGACAGCACACCATTCCTTGTAATATAAAAAGGAATTGTTTCTTCCCTCAAAGGAGAAATGGTACAGCCCTGAAGACCAAAGGAATCTCTCGTGACCACAACCACCGTCATTGCATGGGTCACCATTATTCACCAGTAAGGCAGTGATGATTTCATCCCTTTTCCTATCACATGAAACCTACCAGCTGCTTCGTGCACTCTAATACTGTCTCAGCATCCATAAATGTTACTTAAAGTAGACATCA
The DNA here is from genome assembly GCA_013390105.1 of Tichodroma muraria. Lineage (NCBI taxonomy): Eukaryota > Metazoa > Chordata > Aves > Passeriformes > Sittidae > Tichodroma > Tichodroma muraria. The sequence goes on along the minus strand of WAAG01002472.1, from coordinate 8,560 downwards.
CATTCAGGTGTATCTTGCAAACACACTTATGGGAAACACTGCAAGTGCAAAGAAGCCAAGGACATCGTGTCTCTACAGAAGTGGCTCTGAGGTGCACACACTGCTCCCCCAGACACAGGCTCACCCTGCTGAGACCCCCACCAGTGCAGGGAGAAGCTGGAGTGAACTACAGCACAGCTCTACCTGATGCTCATCTCAGAAAATGAGGTCCAGCCCTTGCTGAAGGCTGCAAATAACATTCAGTCAAGTGGGAGACAGCAATTGTCTTGATTTCTTGCTTTAGGTTCCCACAAAGAGACACTGCACCAACTTTGTCAGGTTATTTGACAATGCTAACATCTGATCAAAGGAGGTAACACAGACTATCAGATGAATCTAGAAAAATACACATCTTTAAAGGGGAGAAAGACTGGCTTTAGAGATGTAGAAATAGACACAAAAGCTCACATCTAACCCCAGGTTTTCTGTCATGTTGCAGACAGTGAAATTGCTAGGTTTAGATCTGCACCACATGCGTATACATGCCTCCCAGACGAGGGTGGTGGCATTCCCAGGACGTAAGAGAAGACCTGGATCTCCCAAAGAGGTGTGTTCAGGCAGTCAGCAGCCCAAAGCAGATGCACACAGGCATCTGGAGGAGATAAAGACGAGTTGGTTGGTGATGCCACAGCCAACCTTTCTGGTTCCCCACAAATAGCTATTGTGTGTTGCAAAACACACACTCCCTATCTCATTCTTTTGTTGTTTATCTGCACAAAGAAACACAAAACCATATGCAGGCTTTCACTGTCAGTATAAGTCATATTATTCTTGTAATTCAATCCAGGTCCAGAGCCTGAGTGCTCCTTTTCCTCCCTTTCCCCCCTTTTTGCTCCCCTCACCGTTTGCCTCTCTCCAACCTTGTTTAGGTTTGAATGCTGTGTCATTAAATTCCAGAGCAGTAAACGCTGCAGCCTCTCCCTCTAAGCACCCACACAGTGCTTTCTAGGCTAAAAATTAGACATGGGGTAATTTCATTCCTGTAAGGACTCTGCCTTTATTTTCCTTTACTTCCAACTCGAAGGATGCTTTTGGCAGATGCACAGTGATGAAAAAAAAACAACACGTTTGCTCTCTGCTTCCTCCCTGCACTTCCCCCTTTTCCACTCCCACCCATCAGCCATAAAACAACACAGCCCAGCCAGATCCCAAACTAAAAGCAAGACAAAGCACCCACACGGCCCCCACTTCCATTCAGCAGAAATGGGCCACTCCAGGGTAGCCCAGGATCTACAAGTAGGCCAGACTGGAATAAACAGAGTAAACAAAGAGTATCCTGTCCAAGCTGAGAGGGGCTAAAGAGAGTGATGTCTTTCATTAACATGCAAGGCAGGGATGCAAGCACACAGACAGTCAAAAGCATCACTGGAGCTTGCTAGGAGTAATAGAAGGAAAGCAACACACGATCACGCCACTGTAAGGACCCAAAGCACATCACTCAGCTGCACGCAACTGCATATCCCACCTGCCAAGGAGCAAGACAAGGCAGCAACCCACACACCTACCACCACCCCAAAGCACCAGGGGCAGCCCCAAAGCTGCTGCAGCACAGTGTGGCTCTCCAGGAGGCTGGGTAGGGAGCAGTGCACACAGGTACAGTACCAATCGACCAGGGCAGAGCAAATGCCGGAGCCAATGACATTTAAAAACAGCATAGCTGTCATTTTAGGAAAGGAATGGGCAAGAGGGAGAAAAGCACAGCACAGCCATAGCAACAGGTCAAGTGTTTGCCAGAGAGAAAGGGTGATGTAGATATGTGGCTTCTCAGTTTTCAGAGCATTTGTCACGTAATAAAGTCATTAGCCTGGGAATTGACAAAAGAGTTTGGTTCAGTTTTTCTGCAACCTACTGCTATAAAGCCCAGACAGATCCACATGTGAAAGCCCATGCTGTGCATACCCCTGCGTCAACCATTACACAGCGATCACAAACAACCCTCACATTTTTCCAGACTCATAGGAAAAACGCAGCACACGGAGAGGTGAACAAACAGTCGGGATTTTGTAGCAAAACAGCAGTGTTTCGGCTGCAAGTCTGCCCAATTATTGGAAAAAATTGAACATGCTGCTTTTTTTAAGCAACCTAATCATATTTGCTGTTACATCAGACTTACCCACCACAAATTGTTCTCATGCAATGGAAGAATTTTTAATCTAATATCTTGGACTCAGATAATTTCCCAGCTGCAGAACTGCAATAATTTCCTATCTTCTCATTGTTGAGATAAGCTGATTAACTTGGATATGTTTTAGTTTCAGAGTGTGATTATCTCCCTTTATTTCACTTGTGAGAGAAAGGGTGACTTACAGTAAAATAACTTTGTTTTCCCCAAGCCAGCTCTTAAACTCTCCTTTTCTGTGATGGAGATACGTCTTTCCTGTTGCATTTTCCTTAGCCCCTTTACTTTCCACACTTCTTCTTCCTCTCTCAGAGACACTATATTAACAGCTACTATTATTTTACTCAAAGAAAATACACTGTTCAAGAAATCCCTGAAATAATTCTTTTAAAAAAATAAAAATCACATGAACAAAACATTTTCTTGTTTAAAATACCTTTGAAAGTTTATTAAATACCCCACAGCCCAGAATTACTGGTCAAATCCTGCTTACACTGTTCCTTTGTTTTCAGGCACCCTTAAAGAAGAATTGCAAAAAAAAGGGATAAAGCCTGAAGCTCTGTTTACATGCACAGTGCAGCAAAACAGGAGACTCCATTTATTTCAGTAGAAGTGATTTACACCCAAGTAAGGGACAAGACAAGCAAACCCTTGAATTTATACCACTACAAATTATAAAATACTGCTTACACAATTTTAGTGAAATTTTTTGACATTTAATGTTTTTTCTTAAATTCCCAGGTCCTAGATTTACTCTATTATGTCAAAGGGACTTCCTCTCCTGCTTTATTTCTTTTCCTTACATTTTTAGCAATTATATTCTAGGAGAAAAGCCTGAATCCATGAGATGAGGACACTTTTTGGACTGCAAGGCTGCATATGTTGAAGCCTCTTGATTTCCTTTTATCTTCCAGATCTCACTTGTGTTCAGGGCTTTTCAACCTGTGCTAATTTGCAGACCAAATTCGACACTGGAAATGTATGAATTACACATATGCAGATTCCCATACGGCACATATCAATTCATTCCTCTTAGTCACCATTCATTAATTCCTTTGAAATAAATGTTCATGGTTGAAAAGCACTAGTCTGATGATTTAATGGGAATGTGGCTCTCGTGTGTTCCCTGCACAAGATTAGCAATACTAGGAAAGAGACAGCCTGTTTAGAAGGGAGACTCTCCAAACAGCTATTTTGGTAGAAAGAGAACGGTAGCATAAACATGGAAGGGCAAGAACTTCTTAATATTGCAGATGGAGCAACAGAACAAATCAACATTTTTTTACTTCCTATGAAAAGAAATATGTATATAAAGTAAACCCAACCGCAACAAGCTGCTACTCATGCACAGCTGTGTCCCTTGCAGCTAAGCCACTAAAACCATCCCAGTTTCCAGTAAGGTGATGGGCAAGCCCTGGTTCTCCCCCTGCTGGGAAAGGGAAAGTGGACGATGTCCTCTACTGACTGCAGTGAGATCACTTGTGCCCCTGAAAATGCTCTCATAGACAAGGGCCTGCAGTATAAAAGCAGAGCTCCCATTACTGGCTCATTGCTACGGGCACTATTCTGGGGAAGCAGCCCCAGGAGCAGATCCAGAAAAAATGGCAAAGTACGTGAGAGGAGGAAGAAAAATTACCAAGAGGCTGGGCTCCTCCCTGCCCGTTCCTACTGGCAGCGACTGCATGGTAGAGAAGGTGATGGTGAAATGCCAAGGTGCTGGGCCTACAGCCCGGCAGTGCTTGTGGCCTTGGATCACTCGACTCCTTTTCAAAATGGTTATTTCTCGGTATCCCAAGATACAATTTCCCAGCTACCTTTAATTTATTTTTCTTCCTAAAAGGTGGTAAAGTCAAGACTAACTTTTTTGCATTAGTCTGATTTAAGTTAATTTAATGAATGCTATTCAAGTAATGAAATTTGTCTAACAGATCATATGATCATTTTGGGTTACTTCCCAAAATCTTTACACTTCTACGCTGGTATGGGGCAAGCCTATCCAGAACATACCAAAATAACTTAAGTCTCTAGGCACCTTTACCTAACAACAAGTGTTAGCAGGTAACTAATGATATCTGGGTTTCACCACTAAGGAGCTGCAGAATGAGTAGCTTTCTGCCACCCAGCTGAATTGAAACCTGAAGAGTGAAGGTAAACTGGTCAACATCCCATACCACCAGAATCCCTTGTAAGTTAAAGTAACCCTGCCAATTCCAGTTCAAATTAATCTAGAGCAGATTAAGTCTACCTTTTATGCTATTTTCTAAATGAAATCAGATGTACATGTAAAACCGGTATTTAAAAGGGTTTTATCTAATAATGAGTCAGATATTGACAGAACAATCACCTTGAAGACCAAGGTAAGAGGCAATATATTCACATTAATAATTCAAATCTCTGCATGGATATTGATGACCATGCACTTAACAGAGAAAACTGGGCAGCAGCTGGAGCTGGCCCAGATTTCCTGAAAAGTTGTTGGACTGCAACAGAGACATGCTGGAGAGATTCTACTGTAAGATCCAACCAGAGAAATGGCAACTCCTCATTATTAAGGTGTCTTGGACCCTCAACAATACTACTGAAATGGAACAAGGAACAAAACACAGCATTATCAGTCTATTGAAAGAGGATGGGTGATAAAAATAAGGGAATAAAATCTGGAGGCAAAATGCCACCACTTCCTCTTCCTCACAGCCCTAATATTTGTGGTACAGAGCAACAACATTCAGCAGTACCTAATTCCAGTTACTGCTTGGGAGCAAGCAACATTAAAGGCTTTAAAATAAATGTGTACAATCAGCAAAAGTGCAAACAGAAAGGTTGTAGGAGCCAAAACCACTCAGAACAAACCAGTTGGGGCTAGTTCATATAATCTGCTCTATTCACATAACTAAGTTTGTTTCACTGAGGGCATGAACTTTCTTGGAAAAGCTCAAGTAGCTAACTGCAGGAGCTTATACATTTTCTTTCACTCAGGTTTACTTTACCCTGGAATTAAAGCTGCTTACACACAACTTCTACCAATTCATTCAAAAAGCTGAGTTTTGCTTGCCCTTTCCAGAGGGACATGCCTGAAAAGGTGGTACCAGTGAACTGTAGGATTCCCTTCAATTCCTCCCGCCTCCTATCCACTCTTCCCATCACTTTGATTGATACAAAGAAAAACGTATCCTACCTCACGGAAAAAGAGCAGGTTTCCAATGAAAGGAAGAGGTGGAGGATGTCGGATCCCTACTCTGCTTAGTTTGGAGAATGCAGATGTGGAGTACCTGGAAAAAAATGAGGTACTAAGTTAATTTTAGATCTTGTCATGATAGGACTTACCACAGTAACTAGTTCAGATGACTTCTCTGAATTCAGAGAGAAGGTGCTCTCTCTTGGTCAGACAGAACTGCCAATGTGATTACATTGCTTGGCAGCTCCTCAGGTCACAAAAGTAAATGCAATACACTGGTGCTTCAGAGAGGGCAAAGGGACCAAGTGACTCAAACACAAGCCTGCAAAATTGAGCAGTGGAATTAGAGAGCTGCTCCTCTTCCCACAGAGGGTCTTGTAAGTCAGAAGTGACTCTCCAAAGCTACATGAGGTTACAAATGAGATCAAAAGAAGCATTTGGGGCTTGACTTCTGTGGCACTGCTGGGAAAGGAACAAGACAGGTTTTCAGATTAGTATTTTCTTCTTCCATCACCTCTACCTATACAGATCACAGAACAAAAATTCAAACTAGTTTCAGTTGTCCACGAGCCAAGACACTGTCAGTATGTTCAAGTCAAGCCCAGTATTTGGGCCAGATATGCTGATTAAGTGATTTTTTTAGAGCTTCCAGTCAGCAAATTAAACAAATATAAAAAATATGGGGAAACAAAACCCAGACTGAAAAGCTTCATGCATCCCTTGTTTCAGATGAAACTGTGGCATGTTGACAGGGACAATACTGGAAAAAAAGAGAAAAGAAAAACCCAGCCCCAGAGCCTTTCTTTTTCCTCCCCTCCCCCTTTCTTAATACAAACAATGGATTTAAGTCAATGTACTTCAATTAGTGAAACCTGAAAGAGCCGGAGCTAGCAGCGGCAGCTCTGATTTCCCAACAACACAACTTTCATTGTGCGTTTCTGTTAGCTGAGACTTCCAGCAGCACATTACCTGTTTTCTTAATGGATTTTCTTTTGTGACAGTATTTTACAAAAATCATGATCAGGAGATAGAGTTTTAATAATTTTTGGATAGCAACCAATTTTCTTTTTTTAATGACACAAACCCAACAGAAATGATGTGTCTTCAGTCTATGCAAGGACACTATGTCAAGAATGACAAGGTATCCTGGAGTAAAGGCATAGAAGTCAACATTTATTACACATTTTAAACATATTATTGACTTCTTGGCTATTTAACTGCTTTAAAAATATGAGATTTTCCTCAGCTAATACTCTTGTGAAATGAGATGTTTTAACTTTAAAATGACAAAACGACCGACACGATACATTTTCATCCCCAAAGAGAGGATTTTTTTTTTGCTGCTGCTGCTGTTTGAAATCTTCCTGAAGTGTCTTTGTGTCACAGCAAAGTCCTCATCTTCAGTATGTAAACAGTGAAAAAGATTAAAATCCCTGTCAATGAAAACCTGTAAATTTTGCAGTATTCTATCCTGATGTTTTTACTGTAAAATACATGGCAGATCACAAAACACCAGGCTGGGCTACAATTAACTGTTCATTTCACTGCACGCCAGACGGTCTGTAGACTCCTGGTTTTCATGTACAGCAAAGTGAAGAGTGACTGCAACAGGAGCTCACACTAGACAAAGTAAATGATGTGATCACCAAATATTTAAAAAGGAAAAAAAAATAATGAGTACCGTTTCACAAGGCAAAAAACACAGAGACTGTGAGGACTATTTATACTTAGATGAACAGTTCATCACTGTCAGCTTCCGAACGTTACTGGCAGCTTCATACAGCTGAGGATTTGCTTTCCTTTTCCCCCTCCTAATGTGGTTTTCTTCACTGCTTTTTATTCAGTTACATTTGAAGTAGGTTTTCGAAAGGTGGGGAATGACAGTTTACAATGAGATGGGAGAGAGAAGCAGTGTTGTCAAGCTACCGACTGAAATATAACAACAAAAGGTGAAGCCAGCAGGAGAAAAAAATCATCTCATCAATAAACATATCTAGCTCTACTCTATGATTTTACAACATTTCTGGTGTTGTTGAAATACCTGATGTTTTACAGAAAAGAAAACAGAATGCAAGTGACCAAAGACTGAAAGAGCACCATACACAGAGGAAGGAACTAACACTGCACACGTAGCCTTAACTTTGACCATTTCTAATGCAACAGCTTACTTTCTGCAGCCTTAAATATTAAAATCTTCCCCCCGTCTCTGCAATATTTCCACTCATTTTCAGTATTTTGGGTGGGAGAGAGAGGGGAAAGAGTGGCTTTTCCACTTCTTTAAAAAAAGGAAAAGGAAAAAAAGGAAAAGAAAAAACGTCCTGTATAACACACAGTGAGCACAGGTGATGCATGAATCTGACAGCTTTGTGGCACAAACCTCTGCCTTTTGAGCCAGAAGAGGCTGATAACGCAAACAGGCCAATTTATGTGATTTGGTCACTCAGCACCCCCACGACACACACTTGGCCAGTGACTCAGAGCTGCATCCTAAGTGCACTGGGAAAACTGTGTCCAGGTTTTGTTGCTGGGAGGGGAAGGTGGGCTAGAAGCTGGGCAAGTGCGAACAGGGAAGGTGGCCTTGTAGGCAAAGCCATTCGTCTGGAGAAGCTGTACATCTAAATGAAACAGCTCCAAGCCTGCCTTATCACCAGTGGGAAGTCTTATTTCTCACTCTGCCACTTGACACACTTCTACATTACTTAATCACAAAAATTAATCCGGTAGCAGGAAACCCCCGTTGTTGCTATGGGTATACAGTGACAGTAGAAGATCAGCCAATGGACCAGAAAGGCTAAATCAAATGCAAAATCTAGAAATAGAAAAGATACTAAGAGGTGACCAAGATAACCAAAGATATGAAACCACTTCTGTACAAGAAATAAGGTAACAGGCTATAATCTTAATCATGGAAAAAAGAAGCAACTGATGCAGGTTATGACAAATATATTTAATATCATGCAAGGCTTAAAAATAAATTTAGATTTATTACCCAAAATTTTAAAATATAGTATAAAAATCCACAAATGAATATTCAGGTGTCAGGATTAAAAATGAAACACTTTTCTGAGAAATAAATATACTAACTATGGTACTCCTTGCCACTGATGATTGTCTACACCAGAAGTTTAAAAAGCTTCAAAAGGTGATAGAATAAATTAGGTGGGGAAATCAACAGACACTTTCACCTAGTAAATTTAAGAAATGTAAGACAAATACATGGAAAACAT
>WAAG01002471.1:269893-282428 GCA_013390105.1 Tichodroma muraria | reverse complement strand
ACAGTGGAAGGTGTCCCTGCCAACCTGAGCACCCGCTCAGCTCGGGAAGAGTAGGAAGGGTTTCAGATCGCTGCCTGCCAGGTGTGTATCCTTCCCTCCTTTAAATCTTTCTCTCCGACTTTCGCTCTCCTCCTTCTCTGCAAAAATCTTCCTGCCACCTCCTGGAAGAAGCTGCAACTGCTGCAGTGCCTCTGCAGAAGGAGAATAAACGCTCTGGATGTGCTTGGACAGCTCTCCAGGTTTGGGAGGAGGTGGGAGCTCTTGGGTGGATTTCCAGCCTCTCCTCTGAGTCTTTTCGCTCTGCCGTTCTTTTCTCTCCCCAGGAGTGCCTGTCTTGCGGTTTTTTTTTGGTGGTTTTTTTTTTTTTTTGTTCTTTTTTTTGTTGTTGTTTTTTTTTGACGTTATCAGTGCTAAATGCCGGTGCTTCCCCCCAGCCATTGCTTTCTTTTCAAGGAGAAGACAATAAGGGAAGTCAGCTGAAGCTAGGAAATTAGGGACAGCGATTAAGATCCACACCTCTGTGATGTGGCTTTGCGCGCTGTCCAGCCAACAAGACAAATTTGGGTGTCATTATTTGTGGTACAAAGGGAATGCCAAACAATGTGAGAGAAGTCCCCATCAGGGGTTATCCAAACACAGTAAATTACCTCTGTTCCTAGAAAGGCAGAAATAAGAATAAAATTAAATGGTCGATTTACTCAGGTGAAGGGAAATTTTGAAGCTAAAAAGTAACAATCTGGTTTTGGCAATCAGATAAATATTGGAATTTATTTAGACAATGCTCTCAGGCACAGGGTGGGAATTTAGGATGTCCTGTGCAGGACCAGGGGTTGAACTGCATGATCCTCGTGGGTCCTTTCCAGTTCAGGATATTCCACATAATTCATATTCTGTGATGCAATTTCAGCAGGTTAATGCCTGTCATTTGGGATAACTGCATTTAACACTGGCGTTGTTTCAGCTGGATTTTTACCCGGGAAAATCCCCTCAGCCTTGGATGCTCACTTTATCAATGAGCATCCTTTTAGCTCACTGACTCCCATATCTGTGCAGTCAGGTTTATTTTCCAGCAAAATCCTACGGCATGTTTGCTAAATACAGCTCTGCCTCGTAGGAAGTGCTGAGGTCAGGGAGTTGTGCCGGGTAACAACACAATTCATTGAGATTTTTGTTATAATTGTTATGCTAAAGCTCTGTAGAATCTCTCCCATATTTATCCCTAGTCAATCCTGTGTGGAGAGAAGGATCAACAAATATTCCAGAAAATCTGAGGGGTCTGGCCTTGGAGGGCTTCACTATTTAGTGCACGGGGACTGATTTAAACACCAAAATCAAGTATGTTTACACATCTAGAGAGCTGCACAGGATATATTCCTTAAACTGGGAGTCCAGCATGTTCCTGCTCCTCAGCAGCTTCCAAAATACCCCAAAAATGACATTGGTGGGTAACAAAAGTATCCAATTTCTTTTGTAGTCAGGGGGCTTATAAATATCATGGATTTCAAGACCAGCATTTCTCTATTGAATCCTTTAGCCAGGTAGAGCTCCCCTGTCTTTAAGCAGCTCCTTTGAAGACTATGGGATTTTTCCTACCTGGATAATAATTTATTTGTTTTTTCAGCTTCCCAGTCCTTGCCAGACAGCTTGGATGGCTCTGGGAGAGTACCGGCCCTCTAGAAAAGGAAAGAGGAATGAACGAAACTTCGGTTTCTCTGGATCTGAGAGGAATAGCGGAGTTGTCTTGACAAACCAGCTGGGGGTCTGCTGGTAGATAAAACCAGCACTGGGAGATAAAAGAAACAATGGGAAGGATTCCACTGATTGATGAATGGGAAAAGATATTTGCTTTTACAAATAAACTCTAGGTTTGCTGTTAAATGAAATTAGACACTGTAAGATGAAAGAAACAATAGGAAAGAAACCCCCTAAATTCTGTAAGAATTAAAAATTAAAAAGGAGGGTTATACATTAGAGGGGGATCTTGGATATCAGGTGTTCTGGGCAGTCTGTACCTCTCAAGTACCTCAGCCAATGGGGAAAGAGAGAGGGAAATGTGGCCAGGAAATCAGGATAAAAAGGAGGCTGCATCCTCCAAAAATCTGAGAGACCCCAGGGGAACGCCCCATGGCCTCTGCCTTTATTGGAATAAAGTAAAAGGACTCCTCTGTCTCCTTTTTGGACATAAACCTCTGATGTTTGTGGATTAATTTTCCTGACAGATCTAATCATATATTACTGGTTTTCATTCAGCCATACTTTGCTCCAGCACCAATTCCCCAGCAGTTTTCTGTTTCTCCCCTCCCTGGAGATTTTATGCCCAATGTAAAGCCAGGGAAGATCCATTCGTATTTTCTTTCTGGGGTTATAGGGTCTGATTTGTGTCCCCATCACATCTGGGTGAATTCAGACTTTCAGGCTGACTGTGGGGAGGCAAACAGGCCCAGCGTGGTCACACCACCTCGAATCCCCTGGAATCCAAGCTTGAAAGGCAAACTCCTCCAGCTTTTCTGCGTGTGATCATTTGGAATTGCTTTTATATCCATTCCGGGAGGGCATGCACAGCAAATGGTGGCTCAGTGCCCTTTTTGGGAGCTCGGTGCCACTGGGAGCGGCTCTGAGGGTGGCAGAGGGGCTGTGCTGCGGCCCCGGCTCGGGCGGATGCCGCTCCTGGATGCTCCTGGGCGAATCCCGCGGGGAGCAGCGCAATGCTCGGAGCTCCCTGCAAACACCAGGGGACACTGCGACACTGAGCAGTGCCCGGGCTGGAGGTGGCCGCAGCCTCTGCCACCCCCAGCCCCGCAGGAGCAGCGGCAGTGCCCGGCCCTGCCCCGGGCTCCTCCGGGGCTCGGTGGCATCGGAGCAGCGTCCCCTGCAAGGAGGGGACGTGCGGGCCAGCAGGGCGGGATGGACGGGAGGCACCTTTTCCTGCCTCGGGCGTCACCCTTCAGAGCGGGACGGGGACACAGCGGCGACAGCCGGGTGCTGCACCCCAGGACAAGCCTCAGCTGCCTCCGGGCGGAGTGTCAGCCTCTGGGCTGGGCAGCGCTGGAATTCCAGCCAGGGTGTGGTGGGGACAGAGCCGGTGGCGCTCGGGCAGTGCTGTGGGTGAAGCCGGAGCTGCTGCGGGACCGCGGGGAGCAGGGGATTAGCAGGACACCGGAGGCGGGTGGAGGGGTCAGCTGGGCTCCACCTCCCTCTTCATGCCGGAGGCACATCGTCCTTGCATCCTTTCTGAGCACAGCCACGTGTCTTACCTCCAAGTGCCTTGGAAGGACCAAGGGCAGGCTAAAAGGGGCTGCAAAGTTTGGCTGCTTGGAGCAGACGTGGTGCCATCCCTGTCAGACCTGTCTGGTGGCTCCTTATCCCAGTGCCCTGCTGTGGCAGCGATTGGAAGGATCTGTGGCAGTGGTTGGAAGGATCTTGCTGGGAAGGGTACGAAAATAACTCCCATTTCTCCTCTTTTCGTGACCTTTAAATCCCAGTCTTCATTTACAGCAGTTGGGGGTGTTCAGCCCGGAGAAACGACGGCTCTGAGGAGACCTTAAAACCCCTTCCTGTCCCCAAAGGTGCTCCAAGAGAGCTGGAGAGGTACTTTGGACAAGAGAGGGAGTGACAGAACAAGGGGGAATGGCTTTAAGCTGACAGAGGGCAGGATTAGATGGGATATTGAGCAGAAATTCCTCCCTGTGAGGGGGCTGAGGCCCTGGCACAGGTTGCCCAGAGAAGCTGTGGCTGCCCCTGGATCCCTGGTAGCGTCCAAGGCAAGGTTGGAAGGGACTTGGAGCAACCTGAAATAGTGGAAGGTGTCCCTGCCTGTGACAGGGGGTAGGACTGGATGGGCTTTAAGGTCCTTTCCAACCCAAACTATTCTGGGATTCTGGAATTTGCCTTAGGGGAGCCCTGCTTGGATTCAGCACCCTGGGAAATGTCCCATCCCATGGGGTTGTTCTCGTGGCAGGATGGGACCCAGCTGTCACTGCCCACCCGAGGCAGCCCAGAGGGGACAGGACAGCACTCACCAGTCGGTTTTGTGGATATTTGGAAAACAGCACAGGAATGTGTGGAGAGGGCAATGGAACCAAAGCCAGCAGGGCTCAGGTCCCTGGGAGAAGAGCCTGTTTAATGACTCTGCTGAATCAGGGCCCAAGAGCAGCTCCATCTCCATCAGTTGATGGAATGACACTGGATCAGCTCAGCTGGTGATGCCAGGGGGGGTGAAGGCATCTCCAAGGGCTTGGGAAGCCAATGGCTTGCAAGGATGCCAGAGGAGGAGCTGGCAAAGCAAAGCCTCCGTCGGGCTGGGCTCACCAAACGCCTCCTCCCACACAGTAAATTCTCCCCCAATTAAAAATGTATCTGTTTGCTTTCCTGGGATTGATCACACATTTAATCAGGCACTGCTCAGATATAGAGTAACACTGAAAGGCAGAGATAATAAAGAAATCATTCTTTTAAAGGAGTAGCTGCATTGCAGATCAATTTCTTCAAAACCTTCATGTGCACAGAAATCCTCTGGGATGAATATTTCATAAGGGGAATAACACTGTTAAATTAATAAAACCCCTGCATGCCTAGTTATGAACTACAAAGATTGCTGAAGTTATTCTAAAAAAATCCTCCTGTTCATACTTTGTACATCAATTTATGACGGAGTCATAGCTGGACCCTGAGGGAAATGGAGGAGAAATAGGGACCCTTTTGATGTGAGGAATTTTCAGTAAGTGGGAAGAGTTGCACGGACACAACTGCCCAGCAAGGGCAGGCAGCCCTGCTGGGAAGGGGAAACAGGATTCTCCGGTTGGAGCATGGGCATACTAAAATTAATTATGCTGAATATCCCTTCCTGCCTCTCTCAGGCTGTGGGTGAGTGACCTGAGGAGCTGGAGTGGCCCGAAGTGAGGGGTAGGTGAGGTCCCAGGTGTCCATCTCCAGATACTCTTGGGTATCACTGGGGCCACATCTTCAAAACCAGTCCCTCAGCTGGTGGGAGTGGGGAAGTCTTCGTCCAGCTGAGGGCACTTGGTCTGTTTAGCTGGAGGAGACTGAGGGCAGACCTCATCCTGATCCAAAGCTTCCTCTGGAGGAGCAGCTCCAATCTCTGCTCTGTGAGCAGGGACAGGACCCAGGGAGAGGCTGGAGCTGTGCCAGGGGAGGATCAGGTTGGATATCAGGGAAAGGTTCTTCCCCCAGAGGGTGGTGGGCACTGCCCAGGCTCCCCAGGGAATAGGCACAGCCCCGAGGCTGCCAGAGCTCCAGGAGCCTTTGGATAACGCTCTCAGGAGATGCACAGGCTGGGACTGTTGGGGTGTCAGTGCAGGGCAGGAGCTGGATTTTGATCCTTGTGGGTCCATTCCAGCTCAGGTTATTCCATGACTCTGTGATTCCTTGTTGTGGTACCAGAATTGGGGTGTTCATCTAGATCAGGGGGACCTGAATCAGCACAACAGGGGATGGGTCTGTCTCCATCCTCCTCCTGCCCATGCCTCCCCAGAAATCCCATCCTGGTTGCCATTGCTCCCTCCATTCCCATGCTAAGGCCCTACCTTAGACTTCCCAGGGGAAAATTAACTTCCTCTAGAAAATTACCAGCTTCTCCATCCGTCCTTTCTGTCTCTACGAAGCTTGTTCCCCTCGCCCTTCTGCTCCCCACAGAGGTCCTCGCTGGCTCTGTGGCAGCTTAGCAGAGGCTTCTGCTGCAGGCTGCTCCCAAACTTGAGAAGAACTCATCAGCTTTTAGCAGGTAAAGACAGAGAAAGCTCAAAACCACCATATTGATCTTCCTTTTCCTTTGAAATTTTCCCGAAGTAGTGCCAAATAAAAATAGAACAAAAATATGTATCACCGCTTCCCTACTTGTAGCTGATTTGTCTACTTGGCATTATTTTCTTCGGCGGGGAAGAGGGTGAGGCACACAAAGGGGACAGAGGCACGGGATAAATAAGTAAGAATGTAAAATTGGGTGTTTTGAATTTTTTTTTTTAATGTTAACCAGATAATGTATTCATAATCTTCCCTGCTTACGACTAAAAAATGAGTGCTCGCCTTTTGAAGCCCTCATCTGGCAGGGAGAGATAGCAGATTTCTAAGAGCATTTTTTATGCTCCTTTGATGACTGCGAGGGGAAAAAAAATATTCAGAGAGCCGAAATGACATTTTTCTATAAATTTCACACAGCTCTGCAGGCATGTAGGCATGGAGGCATTCATTAAGATTAGTTGGAATTACTTAAGCACCGTGAATTTTCTCCATCAAGTTGGTAACTGGAACACTGCGGATTAGTTATTGATCAGCTGCCATTAATACTTGGGGCTCTTTCCATGCCTGTTGTTGGGCTTTTTGTTGCTCCTTCCCCCCTCTCTTGTGCGAGGAGAAGCTGTGAAATTCGCAAATTAAACAGGCGCTCTTCAGTCTCTCCTTTGTTTTGGGGAACAAAAAAACCTGAACAGAAAATAGAACTCCTTTGTTCATGCAAATCTTTATCTGCTCTGCCTCACTGCTTCCCCCCTCTGCTCCCTACAGCAGCCCAAATTTGGGGTGGCTCTCAGACCTCCTGCTGCAGTCCTTCCATAGAATCATGGAGTGGTTGGGGTGGGAAGGGACCTTAAAGACGGCTTAACTCCACTCCTTTCCATGGGCAAGGACACCTTCCACTATCCCAGGCTGCTCCAAGTCTGACATGGCCTTGGACACTTCCAGGGATGGGGGTGAGGGGGCAGGGAGGGGGCAGTTCCTTTCCAGCAAGGCCTCTGGAAGCGTGCTAGGGCCTCACAGTGGGATTTCAGCACACCAGTCCTGCAGATGGATTTGGAGAGGCCACAAGCTGGGAATTCTGGCTGTGTACAGCTCTGACCTTCGTGAGAGGACCTGGAGATAGCAGGGATGCACTCCCAGCATCTTTTTCCTACATGGGGGGGATGTGCCAGGCCACGAAGGCATTTCCCAGAGCTGAGCAGGTCCCTGCACCCCCTGCTGACCCCACTCCACCCAGAGCCAGGGCCTGGAGTGGGCACCAGCAGCTCCCAATCTCATTGCTGGTTATGGGATTTGGCTGAGGCTGAAAACTGAATTTGAACTGTGTGGGACCTTCAAAGATCTCAGTCTCCATGTCTCCAGGCCTTCTACTTTTCTCTTGATCTTTGATTCCTATTGGAAAGCTCCTGGATTTTAGTAATGAGGGGCACCGTGATGGAGTTGGGTCTTTCCCAGCTAAACTTCAAACTTTCCCAGCCAAGTTGAAGACACTGAAGTGTTTTGTGCATTTAAGCAACAGGGTTGTCCCAGAACTCCAGTGGGATTTCCTCTTCTGCTCCAGGTGCCTCACCAAGGCCCTCATCCCCGTGGGGTGTGATCCTCCCCACACACTGCTCTGCTAAGGCACGGCCCTTTCTCACAGGAGCCAGGTCTCCTCTCCTTTCCCAGAAGGTTTTCCTGAGCCTCTTTGGGAAGCTGGTGTTACTGGGCACCTGAACACCAAACCCTGACCTTCACTGGACCTTTCAGAGCCTGTTGGACCTGCACAGCTGAGTGTGAGGTGGTGCCACTGGGGCAGGAAGGAGAAGGCAGCAACAAACCTGAAACGCTCGCTGCAGGATAAATCCCGAAGGAATTGTTCTTGGCTGGACCTATCCTCCAACCAGCACCCCTGAGCAAAGCTCCAGCCCTACAACTGTTCATGGATCTGGCTGTTCTGTGTCCAAACCACCAGCTCCTGTCACCTTCACCTGTTCCTTCTGTTTGGCTAAAGTCCCCTGTCCCAGGTCTGAAGAGCCCCGTGGAGGATTCCTCACGATTCTCATGGGAGCAGCTGTTCCCCAGCAGGCTCCAGAATAAATGACCAAGGATGACTTTGCAAATGAGCATCCGAAGGAGCTCCAGGCAGCTGCTGCTGCAGGAGGAAAGCAAGGCTTCACTTCCCTACACACAGCTCCTAAAATGGTTTCTGCTCTTCCACAAGGATCTGCCACAAGCAGGACTGGGCTGGGACCTTCAGGGTGTCCTGGCTCCAGCTGCCCCAGGCTGAGGGAAACTCTGGGATGGAGTGGGACGCACTCGCCATCATCCAAACAGGGACTAAACCAGCTCAATTCACACATTCCTATTTCAAAACTGCTGTTCAGAGACAGGGGGAATGACAAATAGGAGAGCCCTGTGTCAGTGACAGGGAGAGTGGGAGTTTCTTCCCCACAGAACATGCAGCTCCAAGGTGATGGCTCCATTCTCATCAGGATAATTTGCCTCCTCCTTATTGGGAAGGCAAGAGCGTCACCTTTCCCAGGTCCAGGCCTTTTGGGGTGGGAAGGAAGATGTGCCAGTTCAAGCTCCACGTCTACACCTGGAAGAGCCAGGTTTGGGCACAGAATTTTCACTCTTTGACCTTTCTAGGCACCAGCTTCCAGCTGTTACAATGGAATTTATGGAGCATCCCTGGCATGTTTCTCTGTTAAGGCCCCTGAAAGTGAAATCTCTCATTCCTCTGCCCCTTGCTCAGGGAAACTTCAGGGCTCCCTCAGGAACTTCTCTTTAGCCATTCCTATGGTGCCTAAATTCCCTTCCCTGAGGTACAATGAGGAGCAGAGGCTTTATCAGGACACTGTCAGTTTTTCCATCAGGATCCTGGAGCTGAGAGAGAGCCACAACAACTTCAGAGGCCCTGATCCTTTGTGCCTTGTCAGCTCTAATGAACTGAAAGACTGAAAGAGGAGAAATTTAGATGGGATATTGGGAAGAAATTCCTCCCTGTGAGTGTGGTCAGGCCCTGCCACAGGTTGTCCAAAGAAGCTGTAGCTGGCCCATCCCTGGAAGTCTCCAAGGCCAAGTTGGACAGGGTTTGGAGCAACCTGGGATAGGGGAAGGTGTCCCTGCCTGTGGCAGGGGGTGGAATAAGATCTTTAAGTTCCTTTCCAAACTTTCCAAACCATTCCATGATCCTAACTGTGAGCTGGCTGGAATTATGAGTGTGCTGGAATTGGACTCCAGAGGCTTCCATCAGGAAGGAAACGTGTCTGACGTGGCAGCTGTCCCTTGGTTTGGCTGTCTGGCAGCACAGCAGTTCCTGAGGCTGGGAGGAAAGCTCTGAATTATCTCTCCTCAGGGATATATAAAGTCCCACGGAATGTCCTGCATGGAATGTCTGGTCCTCTCCTTCACAATCGCCGTTTCATGGGGTATTTGTCCCAGGGGGTGCCTGGACATGGCTGGACTCACTTAATGCCCCGCTCTGGTTCCGGTTCTCTGGGGACATTCCACCTGGTGTGTATTCTCAAATCCTCCTGGGATCTGCACAAAAGCCAGGGAATATAATTTATTTTCTGCTGGGTTGTCACATTCCCTGCTTTCCATCTGCTGTCTTTCCCAGGGAACCCCAAAGCCCTCTCTGGCTGTGCTGAGCTGCAGCAGGAGCCCAGGGCACGGGCGTTGCTCCGATCCAAGGTGATGCAGACCCAGAGCAACCTGGATTTGCATTCCTGGCTGGGTCAGCTGTTAAACAAAGTTCTGTTATTTCTGAGAGGTTGAGCAATAAAAAACATGGAAATGAAACAGCGAGGTAATTCCTAAGGGAACCATGTCATAGGGAGAAAAACCTGGAGCATTACTTTTTGCACATTCCAAACCCATCTCTCTCTCTCTCCTCTCTTTCCTTCCTTTTTATTTTTTTTGGCAAGAAAACAGCTCATCAAATGAAATCGAAGTCTAAAAATCTCTCTAAAAATCCTTTATGCTGGGGAAAAGAATATTTCAATGAAAAACAAGTCTGCCAGAATTACATTCAATACTCCTAACAAAGTTAAAGGAGATATCACTGGGGAACAGAGTCCCTTGATGGAACATGGTTAGGAGAGCTGGGAAGGATGGGAATCCTCATGGGGAGGCGGAGGCAGAGGAGGACTGGAGACGTCCTGGTCTGTAAGGAGAAAAGAGAAAGATCAAAGGTTTTCCAAAGCCTCCCTGTGTGTGGAATACTGAGGGTGGCTGAGGGCTGTGGCTCCCCTGTGGAAGGAGGGGATAGGGATGGGCTTCCCATCCCACCCATGATCTGTGGAGCTGTGAAACAGGACACAGGCACGTTTTTCCAGGTCCACAGGGAACCAAGCCACCCCCCACACCAAGTCTCTGGCTCCCAAAGCTTTGGTCTGGACTAAGGAAAAATCTCCATGATGCTGCACCCTGAGTGCCCAAGGCCACTTCCCACATTCCTGCTCAGAGCAGGAAGCAAAGGGAAGCAGATTGAGCCTGGCAAAAGTTCTGAACCTGCTTGGATGAGTCCACAGGAGCTCTCCAGTCACCCTCAGCATCTCTGGATACTCCCTGAATCAACAGGGAGCGGCTCAGGCTCGCAGCCAAAGCTCACCTCAGGTTTAAATGAAGGGTTTGTTGTTCTGGAGAAGCAGGGAAATTGCCAGCACCACAGACACCTTCATTAAAATCCAAACCCTGAATTATTCAGCTCGAAATACCAAGAGCCGCAGCACAGGTGGAAGGGATTTCTCCCCCCTCCGGCCCAGCCAAGCCCCTGCAGCCCTTGGCTCGTGGAAGCACCATGGCAGACCCCAGGAGCTGCCTGGTTTTGAGCAGGATAACACATGGCTGTGTCCCTGGCACAGCTGTCCAAGGCAATACAGAGAAAAACACAAATATAAAGCATGGGAAGTGTTTCCCAGCCTGCGTGGCTTCATCTCCCAGTTTTCCTCAGGAAAAATGACTTCTGGAAGAGCAGGAGAAGTTTTTCACGCTTGGAAAGTCAAGCTTTGTGAGAGCTCCCAGTTTTTAGTGGGAATGAACGGTCACGTGGTTCTGACCATCAGCACGTGAGCTCCCACCCATGGAGAGTTTTCCAAGTGCTTTTTTGCCATGTGAAGTTCCTCTCCAGGGGTGGAATAGTTGAACAACAGTTTGACAGAAGCCAATGCCTGACAAACAGCCACCACACAGAATCACAGGATCGTAGAATTGCTTATGTTGGAAAAGCCCTCTAAACTCGTTGATCCCAACCATTTCCTCAGCCAAAGCCAAGGCCACCACTGACCCATGCCCCCAAGTGCCACGTCCACAGGGCTTTGAAATCCCTCCAAGGATGGGGCTCCACCAGTGTCCTGAGCAGCTGTGCCAAGGCTGGACAGCCCTTTCCATGAAGAAATTCCTCCTGATGTCCAACCTGCACCTTTCCTGGCTCAGCTTGAGGCCGTTCCCTCTCATCCCATCCCTGTTTCCTGGGAGCAGAGCCCAACAACCCCCAGCTGTCCCCTCCTGTCAGGGAGTTGTGCAGAGCCAGAAGGTTCCCCCTTTTCTTCAGAGCCTCCTCTTCTCCAGGCTGAGCCCCTTTCCCAGCTCCCTCAGCCTCTCCTGGTGCTCCAGCCCTTCCCCAACTCTATTCCCTTCTATGGACACGCTCCAGCCCCTCAATGTCCTTGTCGTGCAGGGCTCTGAACTGACCCCAGGATTTGAGGTGTAGCCTTAAAATAAGTCCAGACTTGCCAGTTACATAAATTTCTGTATTCATTATCTTTCTGAAATAACTAGCATTAAATGTTCTTTTTTTTTTTTTTTGGCTGAAAGGGGACTGGAGATATTTTTCGGAGTTTAATCGTCATTACTTCCAATTCCTCTTTCCTCCTAGGGCCATATGCTTGGTTTGAAGCTGTGGGAATATCTTCACTAGTGCCAATGAAATATTTAGGACTGTCTAAGTAGATTCAGCATAAATTTTCCCTAAAATATGCCCCCAAACAGAAGAACAGATGGGTTTTGGTGCCGGTTGGGGCAGACCCTTGTCTCCACCAGCCTTTACTTCCTTGGGACATGCCCAAAACTCAGCAGCAGCTCTTCCTCATAGGGTTTTTTACTTCTGATTCCAAGCCTGGAGACTCTGAGCTCCCTTTCCAAACGAGTTTCTCCCCAGCAGCCCGAGGACACATTGTTTTCCCAAAGTACCCAAGGAAAACACCGACTATTTCCATGAATACTGCAGTGTCCAGAGGAGTCTGCCTCCTGATTTAGCAAAATATCCAGGCAGGGATGAACTGGGATATTCTCAGGAGCCACTGGCAGAGCGTCTTCATCTCTACTTGACTGCTGATATTCCACAGCTCTTCCAGAAAGAAAATAATCTTTGAGTTACAGAGCCTGGGGCCAATTGCACTTCTTGTGGGAAGTTCCTTGCCCATGGCAGGGCTTGGGAGCTGGATGATCTCCAGGGTCCATTCCAACCCAAACCATTCTGTGATTCCAGTGGGGCATGGCCAGAAGACACAGAAATTACCCACTGAAGGAAGAGCCCAAAGGCTGCCACATGCACATGGACTGGCAAAGCAGTGGTGGGACCACATTTCTTCAGGAATTTGATGCAAAAAACCCTCACTGAGCTAAGCCTGTGGATTACAGCCCCTGCTGGGCTCCCTAAATCCCTGTCACAAGGTGTGCTCGTCACCCGTGTAAACGTCCCATTCAGTGTCTGCAGCCTGCCAGGTTTTCAGCCTCAGCAAAATCTCCTGGCACTGATTTCCAGGAGCTAATTGTATGAAAAAAAAAAAGAAAAGAA
>WAAG01002471.1:105644-269847 GCA_013390105.1 Tichodroma muraria | reverse complement strand
AAAAAAAAAAAAAAAAAGAAAGTCTTCCCTTTCATCAATTTTCCATGAACTTCCCTTGTTCTCAGCTGACGAGAACAGAAGTTCCCAATCTGCTTGCTTTATTTCACAGGATATTTTGCATCCCAGCCTGGCCACGTATGGCATCACCATCCTGTGGAGCCTGTTCCACCCTGGCAGGGGAAAAGCTGCAGCGGGCTGGCAGCTGAAAATGACCTGGGAATATCAAATGAACGTGGAAGCAAAGCGAATTACACCGGGCAGCACTGCTGATGGGCTTTACCCCCCTCAGAATTCGTGTAACTCCTCTGTTCCTCACGAAGCTGCCACAGAAAGCTGGGCTGCTCTCCAGGGGATCTGCCGGAAAAGCCAAGACCACGTAGCTGGGAAGGAAGATGGGCCTCGTGTCTGCCGTGTTGTCCTCACTGCCTGCAGGTGACCTCTGCAGAGGGGACTTCTCAGGCTGCTTCTCTCCCCTCCACCCCCCTGGGTGGATCTGCCGAGCGTGTTTTACACATGCACCGGTGCAATTCCTGCCTCCATTTGTATTCCATCTGTCTCCAACAAATTCTGAAAGCCTTGCCTGGGCTGCCTCATTTGTATGCACTTAATCTGGCTTTATCCTGTTTTATGGAGCATCTTCTTTAAATTGATTCAGGCAAAAGCATAGCAGGGGCTTTGCATAGATTTCGCATGCATGACATTTCTGCACAGTTGGGCCCATTATGCACCATCCTGAGCACATTCTGCCCGTAAAAACTCCATATTAAACCAGGGAAAAATGCAGCAAAATAAAGAGAGCCACGGGAGGAGCGGGGCGAGCAGAGCTGACCACTCCCTGCTTCTCCAGTGCAATTATGGGAAGCAATTCCCAATGTTCATTCCCTGAGTATTCAGGGGCATCATCTTTATGCCCTCCTCTGTTCCGAGATGTGGTTTACTCTGCTGAGCTTTGTGGAGCTGGGTCACACCCTGCCTGAATCTCAGATTCTCCTCATCCCCTCTGTGACTCCTGCAAGGGGAGCTGGGCACAAGATCCAGGGAATTGGAGTGGGATGACAGCATGGTCAGAACATTCACACCTTGTCCCACGGCATTGGGAGCACAAATCTCCCCCACTGGCAATAAACCATATCACCAGAGGAAAAATAACAGTGTAAGAGTTGGAGCAGGGAGTGACAGGACAAGGAAAATGGATTCAAAGTGACAGAGAGAAGGTTTGCATGGATATCGGGAAGGAATCCTTCCCTGTGACGGTGCTGAGGCCCTGGAACAGGGTGCCCAGAGCAATTGTAGCTGCCCTTGGATCCCTGGAAGTGTCCAAGGCCAGATTGGACGGGGCTTGGAGCAGCCTGGGATAGTGGGAGTTGCCCCATCCCTCGGAATGAGATGGGCTTTAAGGTCCCTTCCAACCCAAACCATTCTGTGATTCCCCATTTCCATGCGTTTAGCCTCTGTCGTTGCAATCCAGTCCACCAAACTTGTGGAATTCCTGTTTTCACCCTTCCCAGCACACGCATGTGCTCTCCCCGCCCTGAACTCGGAGCAGCCCCAGGTGTGCCCAGACGGATGCCGAGGGTTCAGCGCGGCCAGGCCACAGCCGAGGGTGTAACTCACTGCCTCATTAGGGAGAACTAATCCTTCTTTAAGGGCCTGCTAATGATTTGACAATATTATTGTTATGTTAAGGTTGGGGGAATTAGAGAAAGAGCACTTGTGTGAATATGTCAACACATTAAAAACGCAGCTCCATTTAGGCAGACACTCAGGTTAATGTGTTACATATTAAAAAGTCCAATTTCCTTTGCTGGCTGCAAATAACAACGGAGATTATTGACACTGAATGATTTGCAATGTTCTCGCTTGCTTTTCGCCTCTTGTGTTTGTGTGCTCTGCGTGATTTATAATGATTGGAGCTCTGGCTCTATAAATTTTCCCTGTTAAGAAAATGTGGAGCTGGGTTTATAAGATACAAGAAGAAAGGGCAAAACAAAGCGTGCTGCCATGCACGGATATGGGAATGAGGAGGGGATCTGTTCTTTTATAAACACCAATAAACCCGTTCTCCTAATTAAATCAGCATCCTGCTCCTTTCGTAGGAGCCCAGTGGATCTACCCACAGGAGTTTCTGCACCTCTGGCTCTGCCTGGGGTGTCCCTAAGGAAGGTCCCAGAGACTCCAGTGGGACACATCCCGGCGTGATGGATGAGCACAAAGGGACACGTGCTGGGGTCCTCAATAACCAGCCCTGCTGGGACACCAGCACCATCAGAAACCCCATAAATCCCCATCCCTCTGCTCAGGAGGAGCAAAATGCCCTGTCATTACTGGCCTTCCCTCTGCCAGACCACGGAGGGCAAATCCAGAAGTTTCACTGAGCTGCAAATGGGAGAAAGGGAAAACCAGAGGCTCTGGGGACCATGCCAGGCACAGGTGGAAGGTCTGCAAACAGCTGGTGACAGGGCAAGGTTTGTGTTGGTCGAAAGCATGCAAAAATCCTGAAACTGCCCTCCGAAATCCCCAGCCAGAGGAAAACCTGCCCCAGTTTTTCCCAGGATTCTGCAAGCACTGCCATGGATAAGTTGGGTCTGGCGGCCAGCCCTGATATCCCAAAGTTGTGGCTTTGGCACTTGCTTCAGGCTGAAGCAGGGCTTCACAGGAGACTTCTCAGAGTCACCCTGAGACATGAGCCTGTAAATACGTCAATAAGAGGTGAAAATTCCCAAAAATCACAGGTCTGAAAGGTATTTCTGCAGAACATGGAGGGCACGAGGGAGGGACAGCTCCTCTTGCTGCTATCATGGCTTCCTGTGGTAACATCACCAACTCATTCTGGGTCTAAAAATACAGATATTCAGATTTAAAGCTACTGCTCTTGCTGTTTGCATCAGGTAGATGTGGCATTTTAATGGTTCAGCTTAGGGAATCCACCTGTTCCTGAGAGCGAAGCTGGGGAGCACTTCAGGTTCTGCCCTCATTAAATCAGTGTCGGGTAATTATCGAATCTCCCTAAGGACTCACTGATACCGGAGCCTGGAGAGGCACTGTGGACATTTTTGACTTCCAAACTGGGTGGCAGAGGGTGATGACCTTCCCTGTGACACTGCTGCTTTTCACCCCATGTCCTTGCGGGATGGTCCTCCGGGGCCATCCAGGAGATGTGGAGCAACTCTTGAACTTAGACAGCATTAAAAGTGTGCTGATGAGAAAAAGGAGACATTTATGTGCCTGGCTGAGCTGTGCCAGCCAGCTTGGGACTGTGCTTGGGACTCAAAGCCCCAAGAGCTGGGTGCACGCTCCTGAGATGAATTGAATGCACAGTTCAAAATTGACTTTATAGACTCCTCATCAATAAATCCTCAAAGGCTCTGGTATCAGAATCCAAAGCAGCTCTGGAAATCATTAGATCTGCAGTCAGTAATTGATAACACGCATTTCAAACGTGGAAATGAATTAGCCTTTGGCGTAGGGGGGGTTCAGACTGTATCCAATTTCATTAGGCAAGAAATTCAAGTGATCAACGAGTGGCCTTTATTGTTCTGCTCTGGGAAGCAGAACCTTTGTTATCTCTTCACCTTTTTTTTTTCTCGGCTACAAAGTTTCCAGAGCTCAAAAGAAACCTTGTGGTTTAGGAAGATGCCGACATCTGATTTCCCACCTCTCCAGAGCTCAGGATTTGGGATGAGTTTTGCTCTTGGGCACACACAGGGTGCTTTGTACCCATCATTAACAGCTCAGTTTCTCCTGGCAGTGGCACAAAATGCCAAAAACTCTTTCCCAAGCAACTGCAAGAGCTCTGATCAGTGAGGTGTGAGTGAAAGCCCCTCTGCCAGCCACATACACATCTTCTCTCACCGAATAAATGCTTACAGGACATGTCCCTGCACAGAAACTTACAGACACTGCTCTCACTAACTTCAAAACACACAGAAAAAGCAAATTTTCAACCTCCTGTTGGACCAGGGAGTGTGGCAGGAGCAGCTCCTCCACCCCGAGATGAGCTGCAGGATCCAGACTGGTTCTTCTCCCCCTCCATCCCACTCCCAGCAGGAGTCTGGCCACGCTTGAGCACATTTTAGTGAGCAGGGAATGTGGAACAGTTGGTGGTGGAGCTGCTCGGGCCAGTGGAAATACTTCATCTTGGGTTTCCAAAGTGAAATAAAAGGAAAAGACGCCCCCTCCCAGCATTGTTTTGGTTTATTTTAGCTGCACAACGAGGATGGTTTGAAGGCAGGAAACCAAGTTGCCAATCTCAGTGTGTCACAAGGCAAAGTTTGCACAGTTTGGGCTTGGTTTTCCTCTTCAGAAGAAAAAGGTCAGGAAAACTACAAAATAGAAGACTCTCCTGTAAAAAGAATAAAGTAATAATTTTGGACCAATATTTAGAGGAGTCATTCACTGTTCCTGCTCCAGTTCCACCCACCAGCATGGAGATATTTTTGCCTGTAAGACACTCCAATCCTTCAAATGTGTCCCTTTCCCAGAACGTGCTGCACTTCCCGCCCCGTTCTCCTCCCTGGACCCACGGAACCAAACCTTCTCTGATTTGCCTACACTAAAATTACGTTCCCATAGTGTGGCACGTTTTCACTGCAATGTTCTCTTCTGTGGATTAATCCCCCCCCAGTTCCCTCAATTTTTCCTTGCTTAGTGTATTTTTACCAATCTGCCCCCCTTGGTTCCCTCCATCCACCTCAGGAAATCTGGGAAGGATTCCAAAAACCAAATCAGGGAACACCTGGGGACCCCTGCCCGGCCCAATTATTCTACAGGTTTGGCCTCTCTGTTTTACATCCTGGAAGGATCCAGATCTCTTCACAGTCGTGGGAAGTTGGTGATTAAGGGCTGTGCCTGATGGGTGACATCCCCCAGACCTTTCCAGTTGCTATTGGCTGACAGGATCTCATCCTCTGCTGTCCCTCTGTAAGACTTTGCCCTTATCTCCAATAAATTCTGTTCTGTTTCTTATTTTCAGACCTTTTTATTACGTTATCAGCATCCCCCTGTGTCCAAACCCTGTCCTCCCGTTCCTCTACAGTCCCACAGCAGAACAAACCACACCGTTTGGGAAGCGTCCACCCCATCCCACAGAACTGTTCTGCAGGACCAGACCGAGACCAGCTCCTGCAAAACCTCGTTTTTAAGCGTCTTGAGATGATTTTTGGAGGTAAGATAATGATTCCTCTTCTCCTTGGATATCTGACTGACAGACAGACCCGATGGGACACATGTCAGTCTCATATCTGCTCTCCTCAGGGTGGTCACACAGATTTTAGGGCTGCTGGAGGGAGAGACAGGCCCCCAGCTTGGTGACTCATGGAATCCTGATGTAGGTGACCTCCAAAAGTGAAAAACTGAGCACTGGGAGGACTTTTAATTTGTCCCAAGCTGGTGGCAGTCTGGAGGAAAAGACGGATGCTGTCCTGGCAGCTCCAAGCAATCCATTTCCTTCCTCACCCCTCTTTAATCAGATAAAAAACTGTACACACTCCGCAGGCATAAATCTGAAATTCGTCAAATTTATAGGAGCAAAAAAGCTAAAAGCAAAAGAAAAACCCCACAGCTCCTCTTTTGTTTGCTCTGGGCAGCATCCCAAACTCACCCCAAAGTGCAGGAGTGATCTTAGCTGGGCCATTAGACGAATTGAATCCAGACCTCTCCAAAACATCACTGAAAATTGAGAGAAACCCAGATGGTTCAAGAGAACTCAAGTCAGGCCCTCCAAAGCGAGGAAGTCTGGGATTTAAGGTGCTGGCAAACGGTCTTGGAAGAGGGATGGCAGGACCCGGTCGGAGACACGGCCTGGGTGCTTTTTCAGCACCGTGGTCTTCCACGGAAATGAGGTTCTAATGGATTTCTTTAACCTGTCTGAGGCACGAGGGTGTTTTTCCCCTTCCTTTGCTCTGAGCTCCAGAGGGAGACGCCTCCTCACTGGATCATGCCAGGACCCTGCTGTGCTGCTGCTCAGCAAAGCAAACTCCTCCTGGCTGAGCTTCAGGAGGGTGGGAGGTTGTTAGAAATTCTACTTGAAGAAGGTCCAGAAACATCAAAAGTCCTCGGTGGTTGCTGTGGACCCCTGGGGTCATCCCGGTGTGCCAAAATCAATAGTGCCCTTCCATATTGATCCTGAAATTTGAGATTAAAGCCATTTTCTGCTGCCAGCTGCCGGCTGGAAAAGCGAAGGAGGAATGAAAAGTTCTCACCAGAAGAAACAAAAGCAAAGCAAGAAGAAAAGGGATTGAGTTGTGTTCCTTTGTAGGAAATAATCAGCTTTAAGCAAGATGAGGTTTAGGTCTCAGCACGTTGAGCACAACCAGGGCTGGTTCATTATCACCCAGCCAATGAGTTTGCAACGAAGGATTAACAACATCTTAAACAGATGCTTCCAATGAACTTCCCAAAATATATGGGGTGGGTTCTTTCTTTCTCTACCAGGGATTATAAGGCTGGAGAGTAATTAGTTCTGAAATATTTTGGCTGGATTACTGCATGCTGCTGTCGGAAGGGATGCAGCTCTCTCTCACCAGTCTGCCTAATTCGTTCCATTTTGTATCTCAAATTCATTTATATTGTCTGTGGATTTGCTGAAGGTATAAATAGAACCAAATCCCGGTTTTCACTTGGAATTTGTCAGTGCACATTTTTTCCTTGAGAACCATCTCAAAAAGCAACTTTTTAAGTCTTTTTTTTTTTGCTGTAACATTGCAGAGCCAGAGTTATGCCCCAGATTTTCTCAGATGCCCCCATGTCTTGCATTAGCAGTTTTGAGGTGTCAGATCTTGGACAAATCGGGAGAGCCACGGTGATTTTGTCTCTGAAACCCTCAGGAAATGAGACAATTTGAGACACAATGAGTGATTTGGCAGGAGGGTATCCTTGAACCCACTTTCTGGAATGGTTGAGCATACAAACAGGAAGCCCAGCATGAGGTGGCAACACCTCTCAAGGACAGTCGCTGCTTCCACAATTTGGGCACTCTTGCCCCAAGCCAAGCTGGAGACCATTGCTGAGATATGCAGGATTCCTGGCGGTTCTTTCTTACTTTGGGATGTGCAGTTCCATGTTGGGCTGACCTGGGTGAGAGGCCATTCACCTCCAGGAATGCTTCAGCACACGGGAATCTCATCCATTCATGGGAGCTGCCTGGGAATGCAGTCCCTTGTCCAGTGTGGACTTGAAGGAATTAGTCAGGAAGCGTTGTGAAGTCACAAGGCTCCAAAAAACACTTTTCTGCTCCCAGGCAAATTAAACACCAGGGAAAACCCAGCCCTAAGTAATCAAATAAGTGACTCCAAATGAGTTACTGGCTCTTTCCTCTTGGATACTGCGTGTCAGCCAGGCCTGGAAGTGGACAGGTCTCGGGAAGATGATAAATCCCATTAGCAGTCACGGACATGTTGTCTCGATGGAGAGGAGGAGGAATTTTCCTGTTGGTTCCTCCAGTGACATTCCCACCTTGCCTGGATCAAGGTGTCCCTATGGAGTGCACACTGCAATGGCATTGCTTCCCATTGCCCATTGAAATTCCAGTTTCTCCTCCAGTCTAGAACAGTAAAGATTCCCTGGGCTGGCTGAAACCCAAACTTTTTTGGGAATGAGAGAACCCCAAATGAGAGAACCCCAAATTTACCCTCCAGGAGCAGGGTAAGAGGACTAACATCACACTGTCATTTCCATCTGACCCACAATTCCTCTCCAAACCGAATGTGTTTAGTCCTCAGTGTGTTTTTTTCCAAGGACAAAACCTTCCTTTGTCAGATGCCAATGAAATGAGCTCTCCCCACACCTGATTCTCCCTGATCCCACCAGGCCCTGCATTTCACTTCACTCCAGCATCAGTTGTTGCTCTTGGTTCCAGAGAGAGTGTGAAATATTTACAACAATCCCCCCTTTATTTTCCAGGTCACCCTATCACTGGGATTTGGCAACCTCCAGGGAAGATGAAAGCAAAGGACCTTTATCACGGAGCCCAGAAGAATTTACAGTCCAAATAAACCAATTTGGACGAGCAGGAGACGGGGCTTTGGAGGTCTGAGCTGTAACTTGTCTGCATTCCGCTGCCTTAGAATAAAATGGGATATTTATAGGAAGGAAAAGTGTGTCCATTTAGGCTGACATTTGGAGGCAACCTTCTTGTTTCTACATATTCATGAAGCAAGGAGAGTGTGTGAGCGTCTCCACAGCCAGGAGAACACTCCTTCCCAGCATTTTCCACATCATCCTGCTTTGCACCGATTCCATTGTGCCTGGGTTTGCGTGGCTTTGAGCGGCTCCTCTTCATTACACGGGTTTGAGATGCTGAGCTGTGACAGTGGTGATCTCTGGAGGGGCGAGCCCAGCCCGGGCTGTGCATCCCGGTGTTCTGGCTGGCAGAGAGCCCAGGGCCATGGGCTGTGCCCTCCACACCTGGCACCAAACACTGCCACGGGCTGTGCCCTCCACACCTGGCACTGAGCATCGTGCTGTGCCCTCCACACCTGGCACCAAACACTGCCACGGGCTGAGCCCTCCACATCTGGCACCAAAAACTGCCACGAGCTGTGCCCTCCACATCTGGCACCAAAAACTGCCACGAGCTGAGCCCTCCACATCTGGCACCAAAAACTGCCACGAGCTGTGCCCTCCACATCTGGCACCAAACACTGCCACGGGCTGTGCCCCCCACATCTGGCACTGAGGCACCATGCCATCCACATCTGGCATCAAGCCCCAGCCGTGCCCTGGGCCCTCCACACCTGGCACCAAGCCCTGCCACACGCAGTGCCCTTCCACATCTGGCACTGAGCCCCGCCCTGCGCGTCACAGCCCGGGCACAACCCGCTCAGGTCTTGTCTGAACACACACATCAAATCTGTTTGTACCCTTCCCTCCCCCCCAGGCCTGGCTGACAAATCAGAGGGCTTTACAGGTTATAAACACACTGGGAAATCTGGGATTACAGGAAATGGGAGGAGAAGGGAGGTGGAGGGCAGGAGCCCCTTCCCATCCAAGGATCTCATTCCCCCACATCACTCATAGACTCTGCTCCCACTGAACACCCCGGGCTCGGGATGCTGCTTCCCCTCCCCCCTGTTGGAATTATTCGTGTTCCATGACATCTCTGCTTATCCATGCCTGAGATGAAGGAGCAGCATGACCTGATGCAGGAGCACTTCTCTCCTTCTCCCCTTGTCCCTCCCCCAGCAGCCCCCGCCACTGGAATCCCTTTGCTGGGCTGACAGCTCCGAGGGCTCCTTTCCCAGGGAATAACTGATTTAGTTCCTTTCCTGGGGAATGTAAAGCCAGGTTATTTCCCTGCCATGTGCTTTACTCTGCTTTTAACACCGTGGAATATCAGATGCCAGTTTACCACTGGAATTCAGGATGCGTCTCCTTGTTGTCAGACGTGTTGGAGACGAGGAATTCAGGGTCACAAAACGGGATGTGGAGTGAAAACAGGCTGGGATAGTGAAAAGCATCTCTGCTAATGTGTTATCTTCTTTTGGGAAGCCACTGACCGAGGCAGCAATTGGTGCTATAAAGTTATTTATTGAATAAAAGCATCAGTCTACAAATGCATCAGTCTGAAGGCGCAGCTCAAGTTTGCCAAAGGGTCTTCTTCAGGACGAGGCCTCGGAGAATTGCTGGAATTCTCCAAGGCCTCCTGTGCTGCGAGCCTCAGGCAGCAGACGTGAGATTTTTTGGGGTGGAATCAAAAGCCTGGAGCTCCAGTCAGCAGCAGGAACAATGCGGCCTCTTCCTTCTGTCTTCTGTCTTCTTCCTTCTTCCGTGGTTTCGTGCAGGCAAAGAGAAGCAAAGCAAAGCAGCAGGGCAGGCAGGAGAATGGATAGGGACAGGAATTGTTATTTTGCAGGCCTTTCTGCTGGTTTTTAACCCTAATTTGACCAATCAGCTAAAAACACGAAGCTAAAGCAATTTCTCTGCACCTGTTAAAATTGTACTTCCACACATGAAAGGAGGTGTCAGTTCTTNAAAATTGTACTTCCACACATGAAAGGTGGTGTCAGTTCTTACACACCTTCACGTGTATTTGCACACATTACTCTATTTATGTACATACTCTGTCTTTGGGTTTGTTCTCTATTTTATCTAGAAATACAAAACAATATTCTCCCGTGTTTTAGTTGTGTCTGTGAAGTACTGAACTATTAACTGGAGCTTAGGGCACTGGCCCCCTGCATCAGTTCAGGCAGCTGGCATTCTGCTTCTACTGAAGGCACTTAGAAAGCTTGAAGGCTTATTCTTACTTAGGTTTATTTCCGACTTATTTACTTATGTGGTTTAATAGATCTTAATTTCTCTAAAGGCCTTAACTCAAATTCTACATTCTTCTCTCCCTCTGAGGAAGTCAGAGGGGGTAAAACTACTAGGTGTCCAACACATCTCTGCCCGTGGCAGGAGGTGGAAGGAGAGGGTGTTTCAGGTCTCTTCTAACCTAAACAATTTCTGTGTTTCCAGCAAATACTGGTGCCCCATCACTCCTTCAGAGCCCCTCTGGCCTCATCAGAGATCCCTGGGGGTCACAAAGGGCCATTCTGCCCTGCTGTGAGAACTGCAGCTTTGTTCCTACCATTCCTTCCCCCCGAGCCTGGCCTCTTGCTGTGAGACTCCAGATGTTTTGGTGCAGGATCCAGCCAAAAGCCTTGGGAATGTGCAGGAGAGCTGCACAGGTGAGCAGACTGTTCTTCTCATCGTGTCTCAGATTTGTGAAACGTGGGCGCCATTTATGGAGGGTGGGGAGCCTTCCCTAGAATATCCCATTTATCCAGGCTCACCTTTTCCTTAATCCCATTTTCCACCCATGAACCCAGAGGTGGTCTGTGCCTCCCTGGGTTTCCCCGACCTTGTCTGGAAGCTTTTCTTTGCCCATCTCCCTGGTGCCCAGGCTGAATGAAGCATTTGCAGGAGCTCGGGGCTGGGGCTTCTGCAGACCCACTGCTTGTGCACAAAAATTGGAATAATTTGTTCCTCTTTTCCATTTTCCCTTTTCCTTGATTGCCCCAGCTCATCTCTGCAGGTTTCCTGCTTCTGCTGTGCTTGGAAAGGGCTGTGGTTTCAGTTTTCCTGCCTGTCCCTCCTGTCCTGGGCAGGGTTTGTGCTTCTCTTCATCTCCCCTGGTGCAGAGCACCCTCTTCCTTTCACTTCTTCAATTTTTACCCCCTTGTTCTTCCCAGCGTCCAACTCGTGAGGAAATCCAACCACCCAGAGCCTTCAAAACCCCTCACAAACACAGGATTTCTGCCCACCCATCACCATTACCCACAGGTTTTTATTCTATATTTTTCTCCAGCTCTGAGGCTGGTTTATATGTGCATATATTTGACCTCAGAGGGATTATTGCAGCCGCAAGAGTAAATAATGCAGCAGTGAATTATAAAAGTGAATACCTGAAGATGGAACCTGCCCTATCCCACTCACTGCTTCCTAATGGGAATGCCTGTGATTTATGACCTTCTGATAAAGGCATCTTGATGGAGAAAAGATGCAGTTAGAGGCAGGCAGGAAAGGTGTCACGTACTTTATGGGCTTTGAAATTTTATTTTGGGGCTAGAAACACAGATCTAAAAGGCTATTTATCAGAGCCAGGGGAACGTGAAGATATTTGCTGATATTTTTAACATATTACTTTCAAATATTGCTGGGAAAGTTGGGTTTCCTAGCAAGAAATTTCTGACCAAGTTGTAAATGTTTTCTCCCCAAATATTGGTATTTGTTCCCATTTATTTTGCCCCTGACAGCGAGGATTGCTGCAAGATGCAATTTTTTTGCTCTTAACGTATAGGACGATGTATCGATACTTTGGCGAGATGAAGATGTTGGAGCCTTTAGGCCTAGAATTGATAAATGGAGAGTGTCTAGGGTGAGATAATTACAAAAGAGTTGCAATTATTGTTGAAAATCCGGGCTAATTTGCATGCAAGCCTGCCAGGTTCTGTTTCGAGAAGGTGAACGAGCTGGATTGACAAATTTGTTAAATCTGCTGGAGAAGCACAGTTTAAAATAATAACAATAATTAGCAGTAATATAATTGATCTATTTTGCTCTGTGCATGACAGGAATTCACTTCCAATTGAACCAGCAAATTAAAGCAACATTTAGCATACTAAACAATATTGCTGCTGAAAACCTCTATTTATATCTGCCAATAATTGTTATCTAACTCGGAGGGATGCAGCCGCTCCGCAGTCACCTTGTGGCGCAGCAGACATGGGAATCACTGGAGAGCTGCTGGAATTTTCCAAAAAAAGGGACCATATCTGGAGCATCGAGACAGGGCAATAATCCACTGCTCCTTGTGCTGTCAGTGAGCTGGGGTTTTTTTTGTGTTAGGAGGTTAAATAAAATTCAGTTTGGTGGCCCAACCTGTGTTCTCATGGATATCTTCCGGTCTGAAATCGAATACAATAAATCTGGAGGTGTGGGGAGAGGGTGGATTGAAAAACCCACCACAGACAGTCAGTCTGTGGTGTCCCTCATGCCACCAACAAACTGGGGTTTTGTGTCTAGGAGATTCAGTGGAATTCAGTTTGATGTCCAGATGGATGTCTTCAATTTGAAACCAAATAGACCTCCAGGTGTGGGGAGAGGACGGATGGGAAAAAAACACCACAGCAGTCACTTTGGGGGGAAAACAGCCTTTGGAAATGAAAGTAGTGGAAGTTGTAGCATGGTCCTGGGGAAACAAAAGGGGCAGATCCTTTTTTATTCCTTCTGGAGCTTTTTGGATGGAATCAGGAGGTTTTTCCATCTGGCTGTATGAGGATGTATCTCTGCCTTTGCTGTCATTCAGAGCTGAGTTGTAAAACCCCAGAGAAATCAAAGCTGATTTTTGGACATTGTCAGGTCCAAGCCAGAATAGACAAAGCTCAATGGAAAGCTCAGCAAAGCCTTGCCCAGGGCCAGGCTTGTGCCATCCCATGGGAGTCCTTCCACCCCAGTCTGCTGCCCAGTCTCTGGCTCTCCCAGCCTCTGGAAGCTGCTCCAGTGGGCAGGGGGAGGAGGTTGGCATGTGGGCTGTGCCAGCTGTGCCAAGGCCATGCCGTGCCCCCTGGTTTGGAGAAGACAGAGCCTTTCCCTCCTTCCTGCCTGAAGAAGAGGGTTTGAAGAGATTCCTTTATCCCCCATGGCCTGGAGGTCAGCGTGTCCAGCTGGAGCAAACCTGAGCTATCAGCCACAGTGTCCTGAGGGGATGTTGCCCACAGGCCCCTCGTGACCCCTTGGTGACCCTTCACAAACTGGGTCATTAACCGTTGCAATGCTAATTTTATTTTGTGAATCAACCCCTCCACAGCCCTTGGCAGTTTTGTCCCGCTCCACTCCTCCCCTTGGCTTTGCCTCCCCTTTTCCCCACGGTCAGGACAGGAGATCAAGGTCTACAGCACACACAAACTCCATCTGAGGGGTCCTTGGTGAAGCAGGAACAGGTTGCATTTTTTAATCTTTCTTTTCTATTATCCGACCAGGAAAATGTACCATCCTGCTCAGTGCTCACCAAGGGCAGCTCCTCCCTGATGTCTTGGGTCACGTATTCCCATGTGCTCCCTCTTTCCAGGGGTGGGGGGGAAATGTCTCCTTCCCACCCCAGCAATTCCAGGGAAGGTGGCAGGTTGTGGAGGAAGGCAAAGTGCTGCAGGGGAAAGGAGCTGCTCTGCAGTTGAGGGGGTCACACACAGCCTGGGTGGGGACAGGAGCTGGATCCTGCTGCGCTTGAAGCCTCGAGGTGGAATTCACTGGGACACATCCTTGGGTATGGAGCTGCTGGAGAGAGTCCAGGGGAGGCACCAGGATGATCAGAGGGATGGAGCAGCTCTGCTGTGAGGAAAGGCTGGGAGAGCTGGGATTCTTCAGCCTAGAGAGGAGAAGCTCTGAGGTGACCTCACTGTGGCCTTCCAGTGCCTGAAGGAGCCAACAGGAAACAGGGAGAGAGATTGTGGACCAGGGACTGGAGTGCTCGAACGAGGGGAATGGCTTCCCACCGCCAGAGGGCAGGGTTAGATGGGATATCTGGAAGGAATTGTTCCCTGTGAGGGTGATGAGGCCCTGGCACAGGTCTCCCAGAGAAGCTGTGGCTGCCCCTGGATCCCTGGAAGTGTCCAAGGCCAGGCTGGATGGGGCTTGAAGCCCCCTGGGACAGTGGAAGCTGGGTGGCACTGGATGGTGTTTCGGGTCCCTCCAGGAGAGCTTCTCCCCCTCAGTACTCCCTGGAGTAGAGTCAATAAAGTTAATGGAGCTCAGAGAGGGAGTCAACCAACCAAAGGAGAGTTTTAATTCTTATTCCCATTTTAGGAAATGATGAAAACTGTCACAGACTCTGCTCTCAGCAAGGGCTGTCTGAGTCCTGGTGGAAGATTTCCCTGGAGAGCCCAGTTCCAGCCCAAGGAATCCCAACCCCATGGGAGCCCCAGCCCTGACGAGAAAATTGTTTCTGCCTCCTAGACCTGGTCCCTGATCTGTCTTGCCAAAGCTAATCCAAACATTTTGATTTTTGATGGGATATTGGGAAGGAATTCCTCCCTGTGAGGGTGGAGAGGCCCTGGCACAGGTTGCACAGAGAAGCTGTGGCGGCCCCTGGATCCCTGGAAGTGTCCAAGGCCAGGTTGGATGGGATTTGGAACAATCTGGGATAGTGAAAGGTGTCCCTGCCCATGGCAGGGGGTGGGACTGAGTGATTTTAAGGTCCCTTCCGACCCAAACCATTCCGTGATTTCAAGCAACTCTGGCACTCTGATTCAAAGTCTGTCCATAGGGGTCCTTCTACAGACTTGGCTTGTATGTGGACTTCAAGGTTCTGGCTAATTCCTCCTGCCCAGCATTGCATCCCACTCCTGAAGGGAAATACCAGGCTGAAGGAGTCAGGATGGTGCCTGAAACTGAGCCTGAGAGGTCCTGACAGATCTGCACGGCACATGTCAGACTCCACCCGGCTCCCTGCCTCATTTAATGAGTGACCTGCTTTTCCAGGGACTGATAGTAGTGAACAAACTGCTTAATTTTACTGGTTAATTAACACAGGGAAGAGGTCTGACCTTGCTGTGGAGGTAATAATGTTCCTTTCTGCACCGCAAGGGGATGGTTTAAATCTGTGACCCCGGAGCAGCTGGATCATTACTGCCTGTGGAATACCACAACAGAATCCTTTCCTGCAGGGAACGTGGGTGAGCCAAGCACTCAGAAAAGGAATTCTCTGGCTTATGCCATCAGGAGATCAGGAGATAACAACGGAGCAGGAAGGGCATGAAGTGCATGCCTGAATCCAGGAACATCAGCCAGCCACGTGCCAGGAATTTCTGGGAGGAGGCGTCTGCTCTGTCAAAAGGAGGAGTTGAAAGGAAAGCAGAGAAAACTTTGCCTTTTGTTCTCCTGGGGTCAGAGCGAAGCAGCCGGGGAGGGAGGGAGGGAGGGAGGAGATGGCTCTGAACGTGAGGCTGCAGCAGGGCACGGAATCCACACTCCTGGGGTTTGGGAGCGCATCCGCAGCGTTTGGATGGATTTACATCCAGCCTGGGGGGTTTGCTGACCCAACAGGCCTGCGGATAGACAGGGGAGCAGGAACTGCTCCTCAGCCTTTGGCTGGGTTTTAGTCGTGACCAGGGGCCTCGGGACATTCCCCTGCAGCATTCGGTGGCGGCAGTTTGGGTTTGGTGATGGGGACAGGGCAGGTGGTGGCCATGGCTCAGCCCTGACCAGTCACCACCAGGACAATCCTTCAGATACCAATCCCAGGGAGCTTTTTCCTCCCTCAAGGAGTGGTCTGGTTATAAAGGAGGCATGAGGTTAAAAAGCCAGGCACCCTCAACATGGGCTGCGTTTTTATCCTCGGGAAATTAATTCAGTTACTGCAATCTCAATTCCATTTCCTACTTCAGTCCTTCCTTGTATTTCCATAAGATCAACAGCAGTTTGGTGACAAACTCCTCTAATTCCTTCTTCTCTTTTTTCTACATTTGAAGTTGTTTACCTCTGCAAATTCCTGCTCTGATGCCCGTTAACCATCCTTCACCTCCTCCTGTATCCCTGCACAGAGTTCAGTGGCTCTGGCTTCTGCAGGACACTTCCCATGGGAAGGTCAAAGAGGCTGAGATGCCACCGTCATCCTGTTTTCCCAAGGGTCACTCTCCTAGTCTTTTGGAATACACTGGATGCCTCTTCCTCCTTTTCCACTGTGATACAGAGATAACGGATGCATTTTCAATACCCAGTCTGACAATAACTTCTTCCCTAATCATGCCTCCAGACCTGCTCCGAGCTTCTTGTGGTAAATCCAGCACCGGATCCAGGCAGAAGCATCTCAGGCGAATGTTGTGGAGTTTCTTCCCCCGTAGGAAAATGTAGTCGGACTGAAATCAAAACATTTTGAAGGAAACGTGTTGATTTCGACTGGGAAGTATCAAAACAGATTGTTTCAACTTTCTCGGTTTGTTTTGACAGTATCAAAATGTTTCATTTCCATGAGGTAAAAACATTTGGGGTTGATTTTGCTCTCAGTTTAGTTTTGACTTTCCCTTTCCCTGAAATCATTGTGCTTTTGTCATGAAAATCTTGAATAGAAGCTTGTGGAAGTGTCAAAATCCCCAAATTGGAGCCCTTCAGTATTCAAGGTGTTCCCAGGTCAGAGTGGGGGCTCTCCTTTCTCCTGGGCATCCCAGGCCCATCTCTGCCCCAAACAGGGCAGAAATAAACCCAAAGCCACCTCTGGAGCCAGGGCTGAGGAGAAGGAACCACAGTTAGGTGCCTTTCCTCGATTTATTTCCTCACATCCTGATGTTTGCTGCCAACCCTTTGGGGTGCTGCTGGAATTCCCCATCCTGTGCTAAAAAAACTTTATGGAAGCCGTGAAAGCCAAGCCACATCTTCATTTCTCACCTCCACTCTTAACAGCTTTTGTTCCTGGAAGGAAGGAAGTGTTTTATGTCCTTCAGCGAGGCAGATCCATCAGCAGACTAAGGAAAACAATCAAAGGAGGTAACACACGTAGGAATTAACCTTTAGGGGATAGACCCAGCTCAAATGACTCCTCCTCCTCTGCCTATCTGCATCCCAAGGTGATGATTCATTTCTCCCTGCTGCTCATTACCAAGCTCTAGAGACCGGAGAAAATTAGGAAGGAGCTTGAAAATCCCCAAACTTCAAAAGGTTTGATTTCCTGCGCCCATTTTTTTTTTTTTTTCAGCTTACCCACTGGCTGATTTCCCACACCATTTTTCCCGGGCATTTGGGGATATATTTACCTCTTGTGCATAGTCATGGCTGGGGAAAAAAAATGGGTTTCTTTCCAAAGTGACTTTTTTTGTGCCTCTCAGCCATGCCCGAATGATGTGCATTGCTTTAGGTGGAGGAGATGAGGGGTGAATGACCTGGGAGCCCGACTTACCCCTCTCCATGGGGATGTTACTCAAGCACCTCCTTCTCACTTCTACCTTGGAGTGTTTTAGGAGGTTTGGTGTTTTGGAGACTCCTTTCTTCCAGCAGCTGAGGTTAAAACTGGCTGAGACAGGCACGTCCCAGAAGCATTATTTCTGAGAAATCTGAAGAGCTACAGGAGTTTGAGTGGATGGGTGCTGGGCCTGGGGGGCAAAAGACCCAAAAGCAGAAAGCAACAGGTCCAAGGCCTGCAGAGAGCAGAAGGAGAGCTCAAAATAATGCACAGAGTCCTTTGTCTAAGCACAAAGAGCACAAGTGCAGCTTCTTCTGAGAGCCAAAGCAAATCCCCTGTACCTGGAGCCCTGCCCGGGGTTAATTTAATGGGTCCAGCCCAATCCCTCATCCCACAAAGCTGAGGCCAAGGGGTCAGGTAGAGTGTGAGTGTTTTAGGAATACATTAGCAGTGGGATATGGGCCGGAGTCTCTCAAACAAGCAAAAGCCTCTGCAGAAAACTCCTCTCCACCACAATTAAAAACAAGCTCATGCGCAGTTTTGGGGGTGCAGAGGCATCTGATCCCTGCCCCCTCCTCTGCCCCTCACCACAGGACATGGCGTCTCCAGCAGCCAACAGCATTGGACAAATGACAGCATAAAACCACATCCCTGGGTTAAAAAGGGGGGAGAAAGGAAGACTGAGAGGGAACGAAACGGGGCTGCGGCAGGAGGGAAAACAAACCCCGGCTGAGCTGTTATTCCTGGCCTGGTGGAAGCCCAAGATCGTTCACAGGATCCCTCAGAAGTTCATAAACACCTTTGTTTGTAGTTTCCAC
The DNA here is from genome assembly GCA_013390105.1 of Tichodroma muraria. Classification (NCBI taxonomy): domain Eukaryota; kingdom Metazoa; phylum Chordata; class Aves; order Passeriformes; family Sittidae; genus Tichodroma; species Tichodroma muraria. The sequence continues at coordinate 251,658 of WAAG01002471.1, read as the reverse complement.
TTTGACTTTGTTCAGACTGGAGGGGACAAATGTGTTCCTGTCGCTGGCTGCTGATTCTGCGACTTCTCCAGGAAGAAACGGCTTCGCCTTTCTCCAGCGTGTGCCTCATAAAACAGGGATTAAGAACATTTTTTTCCAAACATCGTTTTTGTAATAGCGCAGCCCCAAACCCCTTCAATCAGCAAACTTGAGCACGGCTTGACAGCCTAAACTGCCATTCCTTAACCCACAGGACAAGAAGTGCCATTTGCACATGGCTGAGTGGCGAGCAGCAGAGATTCATGTCGGCTGCTAATTGCCTTTGGCTCCCAGCCACAGAACAAACGCTCCAGCACCCAGGGCATTCTCCTCCCGATCCCATCCTGGGAAATGGCTTTGCCTGGATTTCAATGACTCAGGAGTGCATGGAGCCAGAGTTCTCTCTGGAAGGTGGGCAAGGAAAGGACAGCTGGGGAGGAAAAGTTCTCCAGCAATGCCTCAGGAGGTGAGACAGGAACTCCTGGGCACAAAGCTCCAGTTAAAGCCTGCTGTGAATATCTCTGGATATTCAGTTTTCCATGTCTTTCCACGTATAGAAAGAGCACATGGAAGAATCTTCTGGCCTTCCAAATCCTGTAGTGGAAGGAAGGGGTTGCCCATGGCAGGGGCTGGAGTGAGTTGGGCATTAAGGTCCCTTCCAACCCAGACCATTCCATGATTCCATGATATTCCACCCTAAACCATGTCTCCCAGAGCTGTTGGAGGCATCTGAATCTATCTGGGATGTCCACACAGGACTGGAAATCTGGGATGTCCACACAGGACTGGAAAATAACACAGAGAAATTGCAAGGTCCCATCAAGTGATTTTCAGCAGCCCTGAGGTGGATGCTCCTTCAAATGACCCTCGCCATCTCCATGGGCAGCTGGAACCACCCACCCAAGGTCCTTTTCCACCTGCAGAATACCCCAGGTCAGCTCAAAGCTGGGCCAAGTTCCTGCTCTGCCTCATTCCCAACCTCTGGTCCCTCAAAACTGAGTTGGGATTGAAGGAATAACTCGGCCAGCCCTTGTCCACAGAGCACTGCAGAAAAAAATGACCGGTTCTGGGATCTGGGCCAGAATCTGCAACAAATAATATGAACAAGGCTTGTGTATGTTCAGATTTAGCAAAACCCTGAGCAAGCCTCCTTGAAACTGGGGAGAGGTGGGACCTTAAGGGTCCTTCAGGGGAGAAAAAGATAATGTTGGCAGTGGGGTGAAGGAGGTGGTTGTCCAGGGAACCCAGGTGAGAGACCAAGGTGGAAGTGCAAGGAGATAACCAACTGCTTCACCAAAGACTCTGCCATCCTCAGTGGACAATCCTGATATCTTATGCTCTTTTAAAATTCTACAAATAACTTCCAAAAGTTATTTGTAGAAATAAAATTATATAAATGTAGAAATAAAATTCTACAAATAACTTTTGGGGTGCTTGACATGAGTATTCCCAAAAAAACCCTGGCATTTCCAGGAGTCTGAAAAGTCCCCCCTAAAGCCACGTGACAGAAGTTACTGACAAACTTCATTAAATCCTCTGATGGTTTATGTTGGAAGGGACCTTAAGGATCATCCAGTCTGCCACTCCCACTTTTTGTATTTGTCATTCCTGAGGAAAGAGTGATAGATTTTGACTTCCCGTATCCTTCTGTTCTCATTGGTGATGTTTTGTAACGAAATACGACTGGCATGGATTTTCTTTTAACGGATTTAATTGAAATGATGGCAAATCATTCCAGCTGAAGTGTGGGATATGAAATAGGAATCTACTCCCATGTTTACACTCCTAACAACCCAAAATGTGGGGTTTCATGGCAACAAGGAGCTTTCATGGAAGCAGCCCAGCACTGCCTCCAAACACTGATTTCAGTTGATTATGTGCTCTGTACCTTCAGGCAAAACAGCACATGCAGGCCCTAAAGCAGGAGCAGCGAGGATTTGGCAAGTTTAGTTACATCCACAGAGGGTGCAAGCAGCCAGGGATGCCATGAGGATAATGCCAGACTTTCCAGCTGAGTGGTGGGGAAAGATCCACAGGGAGAACTGAACGGTGTTTCCCTGGGGAGGACAAGTCAAGCTAAAGCTCCCTGTGCTGAGCAGGCAGAGCTGGAGCTGCTCCATCAGCCCTAGGGACCAGGCTTGGGTCAGAATTGCGGAATTATAAAATTTTCATCAGGAATTGTAGTGATAGGATGAGAGGGAATGGCTTCAAACTGAAAGAGAGCTGGGTTAGGTGGGTTATTGGGAAAAAATCCTCCTTGTGAGGGTGTTGAGGCCCTGGCACAGGTTGCACAGAGAAGCTGTGGCTGCCCCTGGATCCCTGGAAGTGTTCCAGGTCAGGTTGGATGGGGCCTGGAGCACCCTGGGCTAGTGGAAGGTGTCCCTGTCCATGGCAGGGGCTGCAACAAAATCATCTTTAAGGTCCCTTGCAACCCAGAGCATTCTGTGATTCCACGATTCTCTGAAGCTCTGGAGATTTTCTGGGACATGATGGGATAGCAGGAGCACAGTGTGGTGCTGCCAGGGTTTGTGGTACCTCTCTTTCCAGAAATAAATGCAGGAGCTGGGAATTCCCTGTAGATTTGGGAGTGCCACCACCTCCCTGCCCTCTGCAGTGCTCCTCAGAGCCCTTCATGTCATGGTGCCCTGACCTGCTGCCTCCTCTGGAGTCTTTGACAATTAAATGGAAGGAGGAGCTTCTCCAGGAAGAGCACTCTGCTGTTTTGGGGCCAGATCAGCACCTTTTAATCTGTATGAGTTGAAAGATGATCCTCTTACTCTCACCAGAAATTCCTCTGCACTTTGTCACTTCCAGCTCCCACCCTACCCTCGGTCAGGGGGGTGATGCAGGAGGAGCAGGTGGCTCCTGCAGCCTGGAACCAGGCTGGGGCTTTCCTTACGGTTCTGGGGGGAAAATGCAGTGGACAGAAAGAGGTGTGCGGTGGCATGGAGACATCGGAGAAATGGGGGAACGAATGAGGAAAATTGTCAATCCCAACTGAGAGGCTTCTCCGCCTGGCAAAGGCTCCTACCAGGGATATGTCAGGGATAATTAATCTCCTCTCCATTAGCAGGGAAAGCCTGAAAATATAACTATTCTGTATCTGAGTAGGTCTCCTTCCTGCTATAATAACTGAGGTGAGATAAACAGAAGTTCAGGGTGATACCAGACTTAGAAATCAGTTAGCTCTGACTCCAAGTTAATGTTTTCCTTCATGCCTTTTACTAATTAGCATTAAATCAAAACAGTTTGTTCAAGTCTTTAATGTGTTTTCCCTTATTTTCAAAATAGGATGCATTTCTCTCTCTTCTGGATTAAAAGCTCTTTTAGGGAAAACATCTCCAAATGCCTCATTTCTCTGCTTTTGGTTTCTATCTGTTAGGAATAGAAGCGCTTTCTTAATAAGCGTGAGAGATTTGTGCATCAGGAACAGAGATTTGATTTGTGAATACCTGCTTGAAAATAGTCTTCCAAGGCATGTCAGAGGTGTCCAAATCAGGAATGAAATCTATTCAAATCAGCTCTGAAAACTCTGTGTGCTGCTCCCAGCCCAGGACACCTGGATAAGGTGGATAAGGGAAGGACCAGATCTGTGGTGGTGACATTCCCTGACTCCTAAGGAAAGTGTTCCCTGAGGATTCACTTCTGACTGTAAAACACAGCTATGGTTCCCTGGCCAGTTTTCTGCTCTCAACTCCTCACAGCAACTGGTAGGAAGAAGCAGGAGCAGGGAGAGGCTCCTACTCCATGGATTTACCTCCTCTGCCACTGTCAGTGATGGAGAAGACTAAGCTCAGTCCTGGAGTCACCCATAAACCACTGACAAGTCGGAGCAGCCTCTCAGGTGTTTGCAGGTGCATCCACAAACTCTGGAGTCTTGGGGACACGGAACAAATACGTTTATATTCCAGGGAAACCAAACAAATGGGAAAATCTCTGGCTTTTTCTGTGGAAACAGGAGCGAGTGTAGCTGGCGGTGGGAGCACAGCTGCTCTCCCAGCAGAGGGTAATCATCCCTACTGCAGATTCCTGCTCTGCCACACTCCTCTGTGGCTGTAGGCACACGAGGAGGGACGGGAGCAGCATTTTTGTCCTCACAGAGGGGGCTGCAGCTGATGATTTCAGCAGTGCCACGAGGCCCTTGCACCATCACAGCCTAGTTTGGTCTTTTTCCCGAAGCTCCAGTGACCTGGAGCTGCTTTGGCTTCTCTCCACAGGCTGGGAAGGAGTCACATTTAAATCTGCCTCAGGAGGGGACCTGGGAGAGTGGATTTCCTGCAGGGGATGAACTGGGATGTGTTTGTAATGCAGCGTGTGATCCTTCAGATTCCATCAGCCTGCAGAAGACAGCAAACAATTCCACTGCCAGCTGGCAGAGCATTCCCAGAGGGAAAGCAGTCTCTCTCCTAATCCTACCTGAAGCAGGAAGGCCGAGCTTCATCTGTGTGCACAGACACAGCACTGGACTGGCTCAGATGAAGACAAGGATGTTCAGACAATTGTGTGACAGAAACTCAGATGCCAATCCCTGCCCATTCCTGTCCCAGGTTTGGAATCCCCAGTCCAAGCAGCCTGTGGGATCTGGAGGTTGAGGACAAACCTACCCCCCTCAGAGCATTCCCTCCTTTGCTCCCCAGCCCTTCAGCTGTGGTTGCACTTCCTCCAGAGCTTGGCAAGGGGTCTTCTACACCCGGACCTGAGTTACCACGGAAAATGCTGCTGGTGGAAACCAGGCAGAGCTGCTCCAGCACAAGAAGAACGTTGCAAGGAATGCAATGCCATGGAGACGTTTAAAACAACCTCCACCTCTCTGAGGCTTTCAGGGGCCTCAGCTCCTGTCCAACAGAGCGTGGAGCCCATGTGCAGGAAGATCCTCAGAGTTTATGGATTGGACAAATCTGGGCAGAAGTTTTTCAGTGGTGTCAGAAGCCACATTGGTGACTCCCTGCCAGCTTTCAAATCCTCGTTCTGAGCACTGGAGGTCTGAGTTTCTCAGAGAAACCATTGTCAGGATTTGTTTAAAATGAATGAAACTCTATTTTTTTCCTAATCTTGTTTATATTGATCCCTCCTATGAAATCAAGGAATGTGTAATCAGCTTTTCTATATATCACAGGCTGCTAAAGGTCACCCAGATATCTACATCAAGCCAAAATATGAATGATAGCAAACATTTCCACCGCAAACACAGAATATATCTGTTACAGCTAAGGACAGAAGAGAGAAGGATGTCATCAACATATATTTTAATTATTGGCATGGAAGAGAAAAGCCCTGAACAAGCACCCTGTGCCTGCCCAATTTAATGAATGCCACTTTTCACCTGGGACTGAGTTGGGTTCCTTAAGTTTCAGGTCATGGAGGGATTTTCCAGACCTGGATGCTTTGGGAGCAAATTTGTCGCACCTGTTCCCTCCTTCTTGTTGGCCTTGAAGCTGCGATGATCCAAACCTGACACAACACCCAGGAGATGCTCCCCAGCCCTGCCCAAGCACACCGAGGACTGCACATGATTTTGGGAGGCGAGGAGTTGTGAGGAGGAGCTGGAGCACACCAAGAGTCAACCTTGATGTCTCCATTCCGTGACTTCCAGCTCTCAGGCTACAGCTCCCAGCTCTGCCTGTGGAAAGGGCATAGGGAATGGTCTGGTTCACTCTCAGGATTGTCCACGGCCCTGTTTGATTCTTACCCAGGAGCTCCTTGGCAAAGTCTGCTTTGATTTACAGCCTGTGCTGCTGGAGTTGGATCCCTTTGTCGCCTGAGTCTTATTGGGAATGACTCGGAGCTGGAATGTGTCTGTCCTCACCACCAGGCTTCACCTTCCAGTCTGGGCATGAAGGGTTAAATTCCAGATGGTGGCAGCTCCTAATCCAGGGAGCTCATGAGGGCTGAGGAAGCCTGGACAATTTATGATTTCATTCTAGAGGAGGATGAGATTCTGAGGCTGGCAAGGCTGACAAGTGAGGCCTCTTTTGCCTTCTGCATGGGATTCCAAAAGCAGGAGGGACCTCTCCGGCCACGAATGCTGGGCTCCACTTCTCCCCACCCTGCCCAGATGTGATGGAATAGGGCCATGTGCCAGATATGTTTTCAGTCTAAGTGCTGAACTATTCACTAAGGAAATTAGGAAGTGCCATTTTGGGCAAACAGAGTTTCTGGATAGTCCTTGGAATAGCTTTTCCTTCCAGGCTGGAGCTATGTCCAACTCCTTGGGACAGGGAAGGACCACTGATTCCTGCCAGCCTTCAAAATTGCCTCGCAAATAAGAACAAACCTTTGGAGGGCCGAGGTAGATGGGACTTTGTTTTTCCAGATCCTTTTCCCTTTGTAATGCCCACAGACATTCCAGAGGCTGCATGGCTGAGTATTTAAATGGCAAAACACTTCCTGGAGAAAATGACCCACAGAACTCTCCCAGAGCTCTGGGACACAACAGCAGAAGAGGCAAAGATTACTAAACAGGCAAAAATTCCGTCCAGGTACAGCTCCAGCTCTCAGCAGGTGGTGGGAATAAAAGATGATGAAGGCAGAGATAAATGTGGTGTCTCCTGACGGTGGGAGATGAAAGCACACTGGAGTCAGGCATTTGTGTCTGTCTGTTCTCCAGGAACTCTTGGAAAGAGGGTTCTGCCTGTGTTTTGTCGGAATAGAAGCCAGACTGCATAAAAAAGATCATTAGGGGCTGTGTTGTTTTTATTATCTGTGATTTTTTTTGCCTCGTGCTAATAGATTCCAGACCATCCCAACCCAGACCTATCTGGGGGGAGAGCTGGAGGGATCCCTGCCTCTGCCAAGGCTGAGCTGCTGAGCATTTAATCACAACCAGGAGATGGGAACCAAGCCCAGAGCTCTTCAATGGCCACTTCCCAGGGAGAAAGAAGGATATAAAAGCATCCCAAGGTGTCCAAAGGCAGCTTGGATCCAGCTGTTTCAAACAAGGCTCACCTGAACACACCTGTGAGACCACTGGGGCCTTTCCCATCCCATACCTGGAGTAAGGAGCAGGAAAACTGGAGCAGAGCTTGCTACAGCAACCCGAGCTACAAATCCATCGGTATCCCTGGATAATCCTTTCTTCCTGTACAAGAAAATAGGATCAGAAAGGACATGAGCCGAGAGTGGTTCAGGCAAACAGGGTTTCATCCATTTCCTGGATGCTGTTCGTGCCAAAGGATATAGTGACTGCTGAGAGTCCACTTGGATCAGGGAGGAAAAATCCATGAATACAGAGAAACTAGGGTCTCCGGTTGCTCCACCTGTGGTTTAGGTTGAATATTAGGGAAAATTTCTTCACTAGAAGGGCAGTCAGAGACTGGAACAGCTGCCCAAGGCTTTGGGGGAGTTATGTCCATGGAGGGATTTAGAAGATGTGGATGTGGCACTTGGGGACATGGGTCAGTGGTGGCCTTGGAAGTGCTGTAGGAATGGTTGGACTCGATCTTGGCATGCTTTTCCAACATAAACGATTCCATGATTCTACACACAGACAACAAAACCCTTGAGCTGGAGTGTGTGGGGAATGTTACCTAGCTCTGAACTCAATCCACACCGGAACAGATCCTTCACCCAAACATGTCTTATCTGCCGAGGCCTAGAGTGGTGATGATGCTGGTACAGCCTTTCTCCCTCTCCCTGCTTGGTCCAGGTCCTCCTCAAATCCACTAAAACTGCCGTGGAGGCAGTTGGATTCCTTATTTACCAATCCTTATCCTCATGGCTGGGACAGTCCTGCTCCCCAATGGATCACACCTTGTCCAGTGAATGCAAGAGGACAGAGACCCTTATTTTCAGTACATGGCCAGAATATTTCTGCCAAGCAGAATTCCTTCCAGAATTCCTCACTAGGGCCTGATGCCAGCCGGTCAGGAAGAGGAAACAAGTCTTGTCTCATGAATATGGAGCAGGGAAAAGGCGGGAGGGAACGTGGGGAGCATCAGGGATTCATGGAGTGCTCCGAACAGCGAACAGCGTTCACGGCTCAGCACACCACAACTGCAAATATCGATGATTCCGGCAGGCTGGGGGTGATACTTGGGGAGAAATGGACACTTTGGAAAGGCAAATTCTCTGCGAGTGAGAACTGCTGTCACAGAGCTCATTCTGAGCTTGGCACCAAAAAGAGGGAAATGCCTGGGGCACACATAAGGATTCCTGAAATGTTCCATTTATCCCGGGCTGGTGGCTGCTGGCCGTGTTTATGGGCAGTGCATTAACCCCTGGGTGAAACGATTGGCATCAGCAGCTTCCCAGTGCCCTTCCCACTCTGCTAAATCCAGCAGCAGAGAATGGGATGTATCCAGCACATGGCTAATGTGGGATTGCAGCGGGAGCCCCGTTGGAAACGGAGAGAACCCTGCAAGAGGCGGTGTGAATTCATTAGGAATCCGTGCGGCTCCAATCGAGAATATCTAAGCAGTGACCTTCATACAAAATGTATCGTGCAATGCTCTCTATTAAAATAATCATAAACACAGTCAGCAGTAAACAAAACAATCCAAATGTGCCTGGAAAACAAATGCAGCCAGGGAATGGTGGATGGAGCAGGGATTAAATTTCCATTTAGGTATTACAGGCCATGAAGGGGATTTTTTTGCCTTTTCGCTTTTCAAACAGTGTTTCCAAAATCAATAGCAGGGGGAGGGAAATGGGGTGGTTGGGAACATGGGGAGTAATTGCTCCAGTTTGTCACCGCTTGTGTTCCATGTTGGAGCATCCATGAGGGGAGCAGGCTGCTGAAGCTGGCCCCAACAAATATTTGTCCAGAGCACAGGGAAAATCCTGCAGTTCTGTGGGGTTTTGGACCTCATGCTTCCCCTCTGCCAACATCTGTCCTTCCCTTCAGGATGAGACCAACTGATTCAGGATCAAACCACCGTGGTGCCAGAAGACACAGGAACACACTGAGCACGGCAAAGCCAGAATGGGATCTGTGAGATGGCAAAACAGAGCTACAGAGAGACTTCCAGAGGGAGGGATGAGGCTGTGCCAGACTATGAGCTCTTTCCAGTGGCTGTGGCAGTGTTGAAACTGAAGGAAAAGACTCCTTTTGTCTCTCTGAGATGCTACAAATGAAGTCTTGCCGTAATTTTCAGTCCCGTGCTGGCAGGAAAGGTGATGCCCCAGAGGAGAAGCCGAGGCTCCTTTGTGCATCAGGCAGAGAAGCCAAAGGCCAGTGTCTGCTGGGAGTCCCAGGCTGATGGCCAATCTCTGCTGGATACATCCAGCTCTCCTTAAAAATGGAGAGCTGGGAGCTTTGAGCAGGAGCAGGGGTGGTCATGGCTGCCCAGCCAGGATCATCATTCCCAGAGGGTGATCAATGATCTTGGGAGTCTTCATAGAATCCCAGGAGGGTTTGGGATGGAAGAGACTTTAAAATCACTCAGTCCCACCCCCTGCCATGGACAGGAACACCTTCCAATATCCCAGTTTGCTCCAAGCCCTGTCCAGCCTGACCCATTCCAGGAATGGGGCAGCCACAGCTGCTCTGGGCACCCTGTGCCAGGCCTAACCACCCTCAAAGGGAGGAATTCCTTCCCAATAACCCATCTAATCCTGCTCTCTGACAGTGAGAAACCATTCCCCCTTGTCCAGTCACTCCATCCCTCAGAAATATTCTCTTTTCCTGTTTCTTGTCAGCTCCTTCAGGTCCTGGAAGGCCCCAATGAGATCACCTGGAGCTTTTCTTCTCCAGGCTGAACAATCCCAGTTCTTCCAGCCTTTTCTTTCCAGCCTACATTATCTTGTAAGAGTCTCCTTCCCTGTCAGTAATCGCCACGCGGTTTCACCAATGCCCACCTTGCTTTGATGTACTTAGAAACCATGCCAGCTTGGGGGTTTTCCCCATTTTCCACAAATTTCTTCAAAATCTTCACTTTTTCCTTCCACACCTGTTGCAGTTTCTGCAGGAGCAGGCTCAGAGTATCACATCTGCTGCAGTCCCTGCTTTTCTCTTCCATGCTCTGAGGCCCTGCCTTTGTTCTTCCACCAGATGATATTCCCACCATCCCTTGCCAGGAGACCTGCGAAACCACGGGAAGGCTCTCAGGGGTCAAGATGGAGACAACTCCCAGTGTCTGACTCCCCTCTCCTGCCCTCATCCCCCCAGCCTGGGTGCCCCATCATCTTCATTCTTCATCCAGCCCTGTCCTGTTCCTGCAGCTCCGCTCTGCCTCCCTCCCAGCCTCCAGCACAACCCCTGGGAGCACAATCATCTTCTGCCTGGGCCTTCCTGGATTAGCTGCAATCTTTAGCTACACAAGGGAAGAACAAGGAAGAGCAAAGGCTCCAGGGACAGCCTTTTGTTGGAGGTTTTAATATATTTTGCCAGTTCCAGTGAAGTTTGAATTTCTCAATTTTCATTCTCTCCTGACATTTCCCAGCTTTTGTGTCACATCTTTTTTGGATGATCTGCTTTTTTCCTATCCTTTCTGCTCATTTCTCCTTTTGGGAAGGTTCCCATCTTGCTGCTAATATGTTTAGTTACCCTGCCATAGCTGGAATTTTTTGCAGCATATTTTCCCTGTTTCTTACCAGCCAACTTGCCTCCTTAACTTTCAGGCCCCCAAATTTTCCAGCAAGTTTCTACCAAATTTCCAGGATTTGCCCATGTGATTTGAGAGAGATACACACTTACTTTCTTCCCCTCTGCTTCCAGATGATTTTCTAATGGTTTGTCAGCACAGTTATCTCCTGTGACCACCTCAGCAGCTGTAACAAGTTCACCAAGTTATAGGATTCTAAGATGACCATGAATTTGTTGGATTGGATCCCATCTGAAGAAATCTCATCCCATCCATAGCGTGATTGCTTTTCTGATCTCCCCTTTTCTTTGTGTGCCAGGAGATCCTGGGCTGCCCTCCATGCCTGGCTGCATTCCCAACACTCCCAACTTCTGTGGTTCAAACCAGTGTCCAACACATTCCCAGTGGAAACCCTCCCCCCCCCCTCTTCCTTCTTCTCTGTTCCCCACCTACTGCCATTGTGTGCCTGCCCTCCTAATTGATTAAAATGTTCATTGTACGATCTCATCTGCAGGTTTTTCCCTTCTTTTCCAGGGAATGAGGCAGGTTTGACATTTGCCTCCAGAGCCTTTCCAGTGCTCCCACATCACCGAAATCATTCACCCTAAAAAGCACTTCTTTAAGTGAGCATTATCAATGAGCTGCCATCGATGCCTCCCTCCTGATTAGCACTAATGAATCTAATAGGCTGCTGTTATCAGTATCCTTGCACATCATATGGTTTATTGATGGACTTGGGTGCCTATTTGCTCTAATGAAAACCATGGAATTGCAGATCCATCATGCCTAAGTGGTGATGGAACCCAGAGCCAGCTGTAATTGTTGATTCCTTCGCTGAGGAGGGGATTTGAGAAGCTCTAACTACAAAAAGCAATCGAGGGTTGTTTGGTTTTTTTTCTTTTCTCCTAATAAATAACCCGCTTTCCTGTAAAGGCAGAAAATTCACACTGATAAAGGAAAATAAATTTTCATGTAGGGCATAATTAAGTTAGTGGGGCTTGTCACCACAGAAAGCTGTTCAGCCCAAGAATGGGAGCGATGGAAAAAGCTCAGGGGTTAAATGGATAGTCAGAAGGCCACAGTTGGGAAGGGTTGGGAAGGGATACAGAGCTGCACATCCCAGGTTTGCTCCGTTCTCCCACACACCATGATGAGCCTTCAGGTGGGGCAGGAAAGACTGAAAGTCTTGCACCACTTTCTAAAGTATCTGGGGAGAAACAAGGTCACCAACCTGCTGAGCATCTGACCTGCCAATGCTCAGAGACCCCCATTTCTGCCCTTTCACAGAGTCCCAGGGTGGTTTGGGCGTGAAGGGACCTTAAAGCCCATCCAGTCCCCCCCCCTGCCACAGGCAGGGACACCTTCCACTGTCCCAGGTTGCTCCAAGCCCTGTCCAGACTGGCCTTGGGCACTTCCAGGGATGGGGCAGCCACAGCTTCTCTGGGCACCCTGTGCCAAGGCCTCACCACCCTCACGGGGTGGAATTCCTTCCCAATATCCCATTTAACCCAGCCCTGTGGCTGTAGGGAGCCATTTCCCCTTCTTAATTCTTATTTAAGCTGCCACATTCCCCTGTTTATAATGAAATAACTTCCTTCAATTCCTTATGCATTAAAATGAGTTGTTAATAGTCCTTATCTATAATGCGAACTCAGCATTCAATATTAGAATAAATGCAATAAACAACTGTCATGCTTCAGAAAATTGGGCAGTTTCAGCTGAATATTTTTTAATCTAAAGAAAACCTTGGGGTCTTTGTAAAATCTGAACTTTTTCACATCTTCTGTAAAAATCAGAACCATTTCTCACTTTTTTTCCCACCAAAAGCTGGGTGCTGAGGGTTTTAAAGGAGAGGGTGATTGTAAAGGCCAAATTATATTGGATCAAGAAGTGTTTCCAGGGGAGACAGGGGGGCTCAGGGGTCACTGTTGGTCACACTCATGGTCAGCACAGGTGTGAGGGATTCAGGTGATGCCTTGACCTGTGCCCAGCAGGAATTCCAAGCCCACTCAGGCTGTCTACATACATTTCTGGCAGGGTGACCACCAACACCCAGTTTTGAAGACATCCATGGCTCTGGGGACAATTTTTCCCTGCAAAGTCAGAAATTCCCTGGACAAACCAACCCGTGGCTGTCGTTCCAGAGGGAGACAGCGAAGAGCATGCAGGGACAAAGCCTCCATCCCACTTTCTCCTGGCTTTTCCTCTGATTCCTGGTGTGACACAGGCTCTGCTTGGCCCTGGCCTGCCCTGGGGGACACACAGGGTGCCTCCAGGTCAAGCCAGCTGTGCCACATCTGGCGGGTGTCACAGCTGCACGGAGTAACCCTGACATCTAGTGGCTTCCAGAGCCCGAGCCCTGGACACCCCGAGCTGGGTGGAGAAGGGCTGAGCAGGAGGCTGCCCAAAGGCCTCTTCCCACGGATGCAGCCAACAGCTTTTTCCACAGGGCAGGACAAGGTGTGGACAGCCAGCACCGCTGCGAGGGATGTGGTTAATAAAGTAATACGTGCCGCTAATGAATCGTTTGGACCCTGCTTTCTTTTAACCAGGTTGTTGGGTTTTGGCAGCCCCAAAGCTGAGCTTGCCCTCGGCACCTTGCCCAAGGGAAGCTTTTCCAAGGCCTCCTCGGGAAAACAAAGTGTGGGACAATGGGTTTCACCAGATAAAGACGTGTGCAGCCTCCTGTGTGCTGGAAACACTCCAGGTCCAGGGATGCTCCAGGAGCAGGCAGGAGGAGGTGCCAAGGGCAGGGAGTTTTCAGTGTGACTTCTTCCCATATTAATGCTTAAAATTCCATTTTTATGGAGAGCGGAGGCCCCAGCTTCCCACTGCTGCTGCCAAGGTGGCTTTTGGAGGAGGCTTTATATAACAAAGCCTTCTCTGAGCAGGAACACCCTCTGCCTGCTCTCCAAGGGAATGACTTTGAGAGATGTGGGAGATCTGGCTGCCCTCTTGCAGCTGATCAGGCAAGACAAGGTCTCAGTTCAGTCAGCTTTGGGTGTCCCTGTCCCCTGGCTGTGCCACCAGTGGTTGTCCAAACCCTGCTGCCACATCCCCCAGACCCTGCCTGGGTCCCCTGATGCAGCTGGAAATCCTCCCCGGTTCCCCCTGAGCAACAAAATATCCCAAGGGGGAAAGCACAGAGGGGCAGAGGCGGGGAAGGTGGTGGGAAACAGGGAGAGGTTTTTTTGCACCACTCCCAGTGACCACAGGACACTGCCTGGCAAATAGAAATGCAAATCCTGCCATGGGGTGAAGGAATTCACACCAAAACAGCCTGGGAAGCAGAAAAAAACAGGGAACAGTCATTCATTCCAGAGAGATTCCCGAGGGCTGCTGTCCCTGTCCCCGGTGCTGGCACTGCAGGCAGCCCAGGGGTGCCAGGCACGCTTTTGGCATCGTTTTTCCCTGCTGATTCCAGATTTCCCAGCAATGTGGGAAAGCCGTGATCCCCACATTTCTGGGCCCTTCCAGGTGTTGGGGCCTCAGCACTGCCCGCCCTGGGAGCCCTGGGTTTGGCACTGATCCCATTCCACCAGCTGGGCAGGGCTGCTCTGGAATTCCCAGATGCCCAGCTCTGTGCCCAGGTGGCCCAGCAGGGAGCTGGTGGAGGGGAGGCAGGTCTGGGATGGGACGAGGTGGAGCACAGGCACCTCCCTGTGCTCGTGGTGTTCATCCATAACCCCTCCTGGACACCTCAGGAATCTTGGATCATGCCTCCTTCTCCTGCTGCAGCCGCTGGGAGAACAGGCACCAGCCATGGGAAGGACAGACAAACCCCTGCCACTCAATCCCCTCCAGCTGTGGCTTCCAGCAGCAGTTTTGGAACATCCAGACCTTGTGGGCACATGGAATGCTGCTTGGGGAGACAGCCCTGGCAGCATTCCTGTGGTGCTGGTGCTTCTGCTGTGCTGAGGGCAGTGGAACTCACCAGAGGGTGTGAAATCCTGGTGCTTTGCCACAGGGAAAAAGGCCCCAGGGGAAAGCAGGGAGGAGTTTGCCCTTTCTCACAGAATCCCAGGATGGTTTGGCTTGGAAGGGATCTTAAAACCACCTCGTTCCACCAGAGGCTTGAGGAAGCTGAACCACCTTCCACCAGCCCAGGTCGCTCCAAGTGCATTGGGAGAACGTGAGGCTGGGAATGAGCGTTTACTCCAAGCACTGCCAAGGGTGTAAAAGCTCTGCCCCACACCCACTGTCCCCTCCAAGGTCCCCAGGGAGGGTTCCCATAGAGAATTCCCATCTCAACACAAGCCTCTCCCCCTCTCCTCCTGCCATCCCTCTTCCCTGGACAGAAGATCCCATGATTTTCCATTCCCTTCCAGCTGTGTTTACAGTCACAGGATTCCTTCCTCCTCCTGAAAGTCACTCCCAGGGTGAAATTTGAGGTTGTAAATTATTAAAATGTTATCAAGAGTGTGGAGAATTGCCCATTTTTTTTTCCTGGTGGTGAAGAAGCTGATGTATAATTCAATTTTTCCCCCACACTTTCTTCAGTAATACTTAAAAACTTTCCATGCACACACACACACACACGGAGGCAGATCCAAACCTTATTTCCATTTATTTCAAAGTCTCTTCGGGCCAGAGGCTTTATCTCCTCTCTTTCTGCTCAGTGCTGAGGAAAGTTTGGGTGTCATTATATGAATAATATATAATAATAATAAATTCAGCATTCTTCCTTTCAGAATTTTTCTTCATAAGGAATGATTTTAAATGCTTTTTCTGAGGGAGAAGAAGCAGGTGAGAGCACATATATGACACACAATTATTACTGTTCTCTAATAGACAGAGCAAAGCCAGCTTCAATTTACAGTTTCCTGGCAGGATCTCCTTAAATCAAAACACAACCCTGCTTATCATTTTCTAGATTTTAATTGCTGGGGCTGAAACTTCTTTGGCTGCTGTCTAACAGGGTTCAGCTTTCCTTAAAATGGGAAGGAAGCAAACTCTTCTTTTTCCAAACTCTTCGTTTTTCCTCTCACATTGAAGCAGTTTTAGAACCTTGAGGGATTTCTGTCCTCCCAGGGAAAAAAAAAAAAAAAATAGACTTGGCTGTTTGAAGGGCAGCTGAGGTCAATGGTGGCCTCTTGGAAATACATCCAAAATTAGTCCCAGCCAAGAGCTTCTGGAAAAGCCAGGTTGCACCACCCCTGTAGCTTTTTTTTTTTGGTGACTGGAAGCTGAAACCTCCAAATCTGGGCTCTATCCAAGGGGGAAATGCAGTGAAAGAATGGGAATGAGGAAGGAGGGCAGGAGCATGAGGGCTCAGCACTGGGAGAGGGCTGGAAAAGCTGCAGAGGAGGAGATGGGATGAGATTCAAAGCCCCATCCAACCCTGGGCACTTCCAGGGATCCAGGGGCAGTCACAGCTTCTCTGGGCACCCTGTGCCAGGGTGTGCCCACCCATGCAGCCAAGAATTCCTTCCCAATATCCCATCTAAACCTCCTCTTTTCCAGCTTAACGCCATTCCCCCTTGTCTGTCCCTCCATCCCTTGTCCCAAGTCCCTCTCCAGCATTCCTAGAGCCCCTTCAGGCATTGGAAGGGGCTCTGAGGTGTCCCTGAAACTTTCCCTTCCCTGGGTGAACACCACCAGCTCTTCCAGCCTGGCTCCAGGGCAGAGGGGCTCCAGCCCTTGGGAGCATCTCCACGGCCTCCTCTGGACTCTCCCCAGCAGCTCCAGGTCCCTCTGCTCTTGTCCCCAGGGCTGGAGGCAGCTCTGCAGGTGGGGCCCCAGCAGAGCAGAGCAGAGGGGGAGAATCCCCCCCCCCAACCATTGTCACTTCTTTATAATAACACATAAATAATGTATGAAACACGTGTACAATGTGCATCCTGCATAATTAATAATCCAACCTCCTTCAGCATGAGGGGACAGAAGCTCTTCAGGGGACTCACACTGCCCATTCCAGGAGTTCTCTTCCTACACCAGTGATTTCTACCCCCAAAATCCTTTCGGTCCTGGCAGGGAGCTTGAGCTGGGAGATCACTGGTAAGGTGCAGTGATATCCCCCCCCCGACCCAGTGTTCCCCACAAAGCTGCTCTAATCCACTCTCTGCAGCTGAGGAAGGGGCTTTCCTCACCCTTCTGCAGCTTTTCCTGTGCTCCAGTACCTGGAGCTGCTCCTCTTCCCAGCGTTTTGGTGGCACGCATTCCCAGAGCTGCCACATCTCGCTCCAGGAGCCCACACAGCATCCTGGAGGGAAGCTGGAGCATTAGCAGAGGCATTCCCATCACACATCTGGCAAGTCTGGCATTTTGGGAACATCAAGGAGATCCTAATATGCGAACACAACCCAGGAACACAGTTCAGAGTGAAATGTAGCCTGGTAAATATTCTCCTGTTTGGGTTTAAGAGCTCAAGAACTGCCAGCAAACCTGGGCTCTCCATCCACAGGCAGCACTGCAATGTGAGAGGTAGGAAAAACCCTGGAGAGGATGATAAATGGGGCTGTGAATAACAGGGAGCGAGCTGTGCACAGATTTTTGAGCAAAGAGCACCCAGGGCACAGCTGGGGAGGGACAGCTCTGAGCCCACCCTGGCATTTGTGTCCCTCTTCCACATTTCCAACAAAAATCTGGCTCCTCCTCCAGAGGGAACTGGTACCAGAATGCATGAGGAGAGGAGGTTGTCAGCTCTCTCCGGCAGACACGGGCACCACCACTAGAGAAGGATTATTTCTGAGGGATGGTTTTCCCTCTTCCTAATGGAAGCCAATCCATCGAGGTGCTTCTCACCTTGCTGAAATAACAGAAGCTTTTTAATGCATCCCCCAGCCTGCCTCTGTCTTTCCCATGTCTCCTTAATGAATCTTCCAATATATGATGGGAACTGCAGATACAGATCAGCAGCAGGCTGGGTCTGCAAATCCATATTCCTAAAAAGGCTTTTTTTTGACCCAAACAGGTTCCTCCTCCTCGGAACACACTGTTCTTCTCCCAGGTGGACTTGCAAAGAGAAGGAGACAAATAGCATGGATCAAGGAAAGGTTTGGGTTGGGAGGAACCCCAAAAATCCTTGAGTTCCCACCCTCGCATTGATGCCAATCGCTAATTTCATTAATAGCCTTCCTGTGTATGGAACACAAACTTGGATGCAGACTCAATCTAAGAATTTAATTATGAGCAGAAATCACTTTTCTCTGCAGAGCTTGGAAATTTAAGGTCACCTTTCATGCAAAGAAAGTAAATATCTTTCAACCACGACAATTTTTTTTTTGTGAGGTTTTAAAATTATTTGTTTTTTTTCCCACTCACTTGCTGCCTTTCTATTCATTCTTGGAAGTGAGAAAAGAAATAATTAACCAGAACAAGAGAGGCACCACAAGCACAGAAGTCGTTCAGCTTAGAGAGAATGAGAAGTGATTTGATTGTGAGGGATCATGAGCAGTAATAAGAATTTACAGTTATTTCCTAGAAGCAGCGGGGATGGAGCGTGGTCCTCTGTTACAGCACAGCAAAGTTAATATTTTTAACTCAGAGCCTGGTGCTGGAGTGACAGAGGAAGAAGGAACTTGACTAAAACCCAGTGCAAGGTCTGCTGTGTCCTCTCAGCTCCCAATTGAGTCATTTCTCCTCGGGGTGTGAAGCTGCTGTGCCGAGACCTGTCCTTCTGTTTGCTCTTAGGAAAAAAAAATGCTGATTTATGGCCGTGGACTCGCCTCGGAGTCGTTTACCCTGATATCTGCTTCCCAGATAAGTGGATAAATGGGATAAATGGGAGTTGCTCCTTGCGTGCAGAGAGCCCTGTCGGTAAATATGCATTATTGCTGGGATTAGCCCAAGGAATCAGAGACATTGCTCATGCTTTGCTCGCAGCACACTTCCCCTAATTCGCTCCTAAAAGCCCATCCGTCTAGATGAGTTCCTGATGCCCGGTAATCGATAGCTCCCGCTCGGGAGGGCGGGACTGGGGGACCCCCCACCCCAGCCAGGCACACCAGGGGCTGCCCTGGGAAAGCTGGAGAGACCCTAAAACCAGTTCCTTGACTAATTGTTACTTAGCTGGGGCTTGACCCCAAAATCTGACCCCAAATCACCGCCTGGCCACTCTGTACGTCTCCAGCTCCCCCTCCACTCTGTTCCTGCAGGGCAGGAGAGATTCCTTTGCAGTCCTGAGGCTTTTAATGATGGGACTTGAGGCCCCCAAACCTCTGCACGAGGGCAATCCTGGCACCCCCGAGTCCCCACGGCCGGGTACCCCCCACGGCAGCCCACAGCTGCTGCAGGGAGGGTCTGGGGGTGGCAGCCCCAAAATGCAGGTCTGGAGGCATCACAGTGGGGCGCAGGGACCTCGGGCTGCCCTTTCCGTGCTCCCCAGGAGCACGCTGGTGCCTCAGGCAGCGCTCCCAGGGCGCAGGAGGATGCTTCTCCAGACTGCCAGGGGAGCTGTGGCTCTGCTGGAGCCCCTTCCCACCTCCGGCTCAGCAGGAGCTGCTGGCCCAGCCTGATGGAGACTCTCCTAAGATCCGTGTTCCTTAATTGCCAGAGCATCTGCCTCGCACCAGGAGCGGGAGGGGATGCGGTTTATTATTTATTCCGCAGCCTCCCAGGCCACAGTTGGGAAGGTTTTGCTGCAGACAGGGAATCTGCTGCTCCAGAGCTGCTCTGCACCCCCAGGAGCAGCACAGATCCCTCCGTGCAGCTGCAGCAGCCTCGGCCCCCGCACCACAGCCCTCCTTTTGCCCAGGTGAGCCCGCAAACAGGTCAATGTTGTGTTTACTCGAGGCTTTTCAGGGATTTCAGCCTTCCAGCTGTCGCTATTTGTCACAAAGGGCTCCCGGGGAGGCAGTTTTTGTGTGCTGGAGGTCACAGGGCTGCTGCTGGAATTGCAGCTTCGGCAGCGTGAGGACAGGGAAGTTGCTCCCTGATTGCGAAAAAGGCAAAAAAATTAATCTAATGTGCCTGCAGACCTAAGGAGAACCCATTTTTTTCTCCACCCCAGCACCACGTGTGTTTGCACAGACTAAACTCAACGTCCCTGCCTCTGATGCCTTGACAAGGAACAGTTTGTCAAAGGAAAAAAAGCAACTTTGGAGACCCAGACCCAGCCACAAACTTCCCTCTGAATCCCAGCCTGTGCTGTGTTTGCTTCACGTGTAAAAGCCTGGTTTATCTGCCCACTTGAGCTCCTCAGTGTAAATATTTGCCCTTTCTCGTTGCCCTCATTAAATTCCTGGGATCAGAGCTGGATGCGAGCGGAGGGGCTTCGCTGGGCTGTGGGGCCTGCCTGCCCAGCCCTTGGGTCAGGCCGTGTTTGCTCAGCTGCTCAGCACATTTGCCCCACTCAGGCACCCATTTCCTTGTTTATTCGATCAGTTTGGGTCTGTGTGCTGAGAAATCCATACCAAAAATTTCTTCATACCAAGGCGGGTGTGGGCTGGGAGCACACACGGGCTGGCAGGGCCGGACGTTCCTGGGCTTTCCAACCAAACTGCACCTCACGGGAGGCTCAGGAGCCTCTTGGAGGCTCTCCTGAGGGAAAAACCTGGGATTACTGAAAGAGGACATGTTCCAGGCCGGGTTGGACAGGGCTTAGAGCAACTCGGCCTAGTGGAAGGTGTCCTTGTCCATGGCAGGATGTTGGAATGGGATGGGCTTTGAGGTCCCTTCCAGCCCAAACCGTTCTGTGGTTATGAAATTAAACTCAGGATAAAACATTTGTATTTGTCTGCTGATTGAGGGGAGAGGGGAATATTATGGAATCATATCCCAGAATAGTTTGACTTGGGAGAGACCTTGCAGCTCATCCTTTTCCACCCCCTGCAGGGACACCTTCCACAGATCAGGTTGCTCCAAGCCCTGTCCAGCCTGGCCTTGGGCACTTCCTTTACTCCAAACACTTTCTGCTTTTCCCCCTCCACTCCATATCCCTGTTTCTTCACTGAGGAATAATGAGATCATTGCTGGGGTCAGCAGGAATTAGTTCAACACCACATCCCCCCTTCCCAAAACCTGATGGTGATTCCAGGGTCAGCAGGATCCTCTCAAGGGATCAGAGCAGAGACACAGCCCCCTGTGACATCTTTGCACAAAGTCATTAGAAACCCAGGCACCTTACAGCCAGCCCACAGTGGGTTGATTCTCACACCCAAATGAATTCCCAGCTAATTTTCCCTCCTGGGCCACCAACTCGCTCCAATGACTACAAGTGATCCACAGCAGAGCGTTCCCAGAAGGGGCCTTGCTAAAACCAGATGTTTTAAAGGACCAGGCCCACTTTAGAAAGGGAAAAATGCCTTTTCCCCAGCAAAGTTCTGAGGGAATGCAGGATAAAAGGCCCTTTCTGACACCTCTGAGCTGCTGTTGGAATGCTGAGTCTAAACCACCTGAGGAATGTGAGATGCTAGAGCTCACCAGAAAACATTAATTAATTCTTCCTTAATTCTGAAATTTGCCTGGGAAAAAAAAAAAAAAAAAAAGTAGGGCTGTTTTTCCCTTCTGCAAGCACAGAATCTTTTCTCTGATGAGTGAAGATTTGCGTACAATAATTTGCAATACAGAAGCTCTGCCCCTTTGAAGCCAAAAAGCTTTGTTTAACCTCAGCAAAAACAGAGTTCCAGACCGAGCTGGAACATCTGTACATCCCAGTAAAGCTTTCAGCACCAATGGACTGCTCCCTCCACAGCCTTCTTCTCATCTCTCTCTGCCAAACCATTTCCCAACAGGAGCTGCTGCACAGCAGCCCCCATTCCCTGACTGCCTGTGGGTGCCTCTGCCCAAATCCATGGGACAAGTGAGTGTTTCCGACAGAAATGCAGCTGGAAACATCTTGGACAATTCATTTGGTGATAGCAGTGCTGCTAAATGGGGAGGGAAGGTGCAGAAGCACCCAGGGAAGACAGAAAATCTCTTTTGTAGGGTTGGCTGCTGCTGGAAGATGCCCTGGAGCCTCCTGCCCTTCCCTCAGGACACATCTGATGCTTTCCCTCTCTCCAGCAGCATCATGAGCCTGGATTTCCCAGTGTGGCACTCATTTGCCATTTGGCTTTCCCAAGAGTTCAACACAAAGCCTCCCTGCCTTCCAGCCCCACATCACTGCTGTCCATACCCACATCCCCACCGACCCCAACCCCACCTTCTCGCCCTGGAAAGGAGCAGAAATGCCCTGTGCCACTCAGTCACAGCAGTGCAGGGACACAGCAGAGTCCTGCCATCCCTCCTGCCCGATTTTCCTTCTATTTTCCAAGGATTTGAGGACCCTTGCTCCCTGTTATTTATTGCTGTTACCTTGCCATCACTGCACACCCTCCTGGGAGGTTTTGCTGCTGGTGGCTGTGCAGGAACAATTGATTTTCTCTCTCTACCCCCTGCTCACCCCACGCACAGGAGAGGTGCTGCCCCTCCAAAAGGGGGGCTGGGGGGGGGTCCTGGACCCCTCCTCAGCTTAAAGAAAGGTATTTCCCTTAAGCTGAAATCATTCTCAGAGCCCTCTGCCCCTTTCACAGCGCCACCCACAACTTCCAGCGCTCCATTTTTACAGCAGCTGTCCCCGGTTAGCAGCTCAGGGTGGTTAATGAGCCCCATCATTAACCCCTCAGGGCTGCCACTGCCTGGGATCCAGCTCTGTCACCACAGGCCCACGCAGGACCTTTTCTCCATACTCCTCCCTCCTTGTGCAAAGGTTCTCTTTGCCTTCCAGGCGAAAAGAACCATTTTAAGAGTGCAGACATCCAGCAAAGCTAATTCTGCCTTGATTAGCAGGGGAGGAAATCCAGAGCATCTTCCTGGCCACCAGCTGTGGCCCTTTGGCTCCAGCCCTCCAGATGTTTGCTGGCCATGCATCCCCTCCCAGCTGGTGGCCACTTGTGCACAGGTGTCACCTTGAACTTTTGTTCTCACTGTAACTGATCCTGGAGGAGGAGAAAAAAATCCCACCTGTCTTTGTTAGACTTGTTGGCAATAAGAATCTCCGCAGAGACCCTTTGGAAGAGCCTCTTCCATGAAGGCTGAGCTCCAATCTGATATAAAATCCCCCATTCCCAATCCAAACCTCCCAGAGAAGGCATTTCACAGAGGGGTGTCCTGGCCAGCACCATGAAAATACAATTACTCATCCCCTCAGTGGATGATGGTTTGGTTGTCCTCCCTATCCTGAGATTTAAGGTTTGTTCCTGACTCCAGCCAGGCTTTTTTCTGCTGGATCCAGGCCGCCTCTGAAGGGAAAGGTTCAATTTGGATGCTCCCTGGGCTTTGCAGCAGGGGGGTCCCGTGCTGTGCCACACCAGGATATAAAATATCTCTGTGGAACAGCTGACGGCATCAATTTTGAGCCTTGATTAGGCTCAAAGTGCGTGAAAACTCTTCAGGAGAACCTCTCCATATGAATTCTTCTCTCAGAGCCTTGGGAACAGGCAGAACTGGGAGCAGGAATCAGCAAAGGCATTCCCAAGTGTCCAGAGCCAGTCCACAGAGTCTGTGTTCAGCCGTGACCTCCTGGAGCTGCTCTGACTGAAGACTTGACCTGAGGTTTCCCATCATTCCTGCAGCTCCTGCTGCTGGTGGGGGCAGGCTGGAGCCTGGAGACCCTTTCCCACTGCAGCTCTGCTCCCACTGCTCTGACCAGTCCCTGCCCAGACCTCTCTGTCCCTTTCTGGTGGCTTTTGCACCACTTATTCAACTCAGGTCACCTCCCTTGGGGTTGGGCTGCAGAGCTTCCCACCCTTGCTGCTGCTCAAATGGGCTGGGACACCCATCCCGCTCCCATCCCACACCTTCCCCACATGCCTGGGGGGATAATCCTGTAAGTGACCGTCAGGGGATTGCATCCCAAAAAAAGCCTCATTGTTATGCAGGAGCACCAGAAGTGCTTCCAGAATTAGCAGCTCCTCCAGGTTGCCCTGTTCAGTTTGAGATGTGCCACTTCAGAGCCCTTCAAGGGCTTGATTTGGGAAGTAAATGGGATTCGGAGCAGGTGAAACGTTGGTAATTATAAATTATTGGAACACTTCATGTTATGAAAGCCCTTCAAATAATTTTAAATTGCTTTGTACTAATTGTGATCAGTGCTCCATTCATTTCCAAAACCCTCTTCAAATGACAAGCCCTGGGATATTTTGGGAGCTGTAGCCCAGTGCCTCATATAAAAAAAAAATTCACAAAAAATTTCCTTCTTGGATTGCTGCACTTCCAAAAGAGATGTGAAAAATGCACTCACCAGTTGCATGTCACAGGTTCTTCCGTGTTGCTGGAGCAACATTCCAAGGCCAATGAGTACAGATGAGCAGAGGATATTCCCCAATCACACCACTTGGGAACCATTCAAATATGAAAGGCAGGATTAGAGAAGAAGACCAGACAAGCGTGCTCCTGGCAGGAAACACAGGCACTGCTGGAGTGTGAGAGAGTGCAACGGGCACCATTCCCGGGCATCCTTCACCCGGGGCAGCCAGGAAAAGCTTTTCCATCCTCCAAGCCAGCTCCAGCCTGCAGGCACTGATATTTCAGTAACTGTTAAAAACTTGCCTATGGAACTTCCATGGGGGCTTCTGCAAATGGGTCCTTTGGTGGGACATGTTCCTAAACCCTGATGGCAACATTTGGGTTGGTTGGAGATCTGGGCACTTTGGAGATGCAAGAGTTGTGATGGGAGATCTCTCACCTCTCCGAGGTCTCCTTGTCTTCTAGGGCGATGAATCATCTTTTAGGGATGGGGTTTTCCAAAAAAAATATCAAAATCATCCAAAATGATGCTTGGAGTCGGTTGAGTATGGTGAGCTTGAGCTACATGACTGTGTAGGACCTACTTCTAGCTGGTCTAGAAGTTGACCAGAAAATTGGATTATTGTCCCCTTAAACTAATAAAACACATTTTTTTACGCTATCCTGACTGGACATAAGTGTTATGAATCACTAATACCAAAATTAAACCATCAAATCTGATGGCACAGGGTGCCCAGGGAAGCTGTGGCTGCCCCATGCCTGGAAGTGTCCAAGGCCAGGTTGGACAGGGCTTGAAATAACCTGGGATAGTGGAAGTGTCCCTGCCCATGGCAGCAGAGCTGGGAGTAGATGTTCTTTAAGGCCCCTTCCCACCCAGACCATTCTGGAATTCCATGATTCTATCCATCTAGGGAAAGGGAAAAGCACAGAGTTTAATTTTAGGGGTTTGATCATTTTTAAAGATGGCAACAGAGAGAAAACCTGAAAAATCCCAGTGCTTTAGGCTCCTCATTCTGCCTCTCCCATCCCAGCTTCTTCCAGATGACCTTTTTAGTTCCTAACTCCCCAGGTGTGACACCATGCCCTCGTATCCAGCCCTGTGGTGTCCCTGGGATATTATTCATCACTGGAATACTGTTCATCACTGGAAGGCTTTACAGGAGCAAGTTCTTATTTTCCTGTTTAGCAGCGAAGGCCTCTTTATTCCCTTTTCCATGTGTTTTTTTGCAACTCAGCATCCAATGGGTTACTCCTGTCCTGACTCTCTCGGGGGGGCTTTGCTGGGGTGAGGAAACCTTTCTCCACGGCCACTGAAGACGTTGATGGGAATTACAGTGCTAGGGCCCTCTCCACCTCCCTGCACCTGGAGAAACCTCCTCTCCCTCCTGCTGCTGCTCCTCTTGACGCTTACGTGGCTCATTATCCTCTCCTTTCCCGGGAAAACGCTGAGGGGTTGAAGCGCAGACAAAGTCATCAGGCTCCTGAAGGTCTCCTTGGGGAGGCTCTGCTCCGGGTCCTGTCTGGGCCCTGACTCCAGGTGGGGAAGGTGGGGAAGGGAAACCAACGCCTTTGCTCCTTTTTTGGGTGAGGTTTTCCAGGCCAGAGCTGCTGAGACCATCCCCGATGGGTTGATTACATAGTGACCTCACCAGCTTCTTTGTTTTTGAAGATCTGGATATTTGTCCTGTGATCTGTGCCCGGAACCAGTCACACACCAAGGAATGATTTGGGCTGGAGGGACCTCAAAGCTTATCTTGTTCCACCTTCTGCCATGGGCAGGGACACCTTCCACTCTCCCAGGCTGCTCCAAGCCCGGTCGAACCTGGCCTTGGACATGTTCCAGAGGGGAGAAGATGGAAGGGCACAGAGTGGCTGTGCTTCCAACTTCCAATCACCTCTAAGTCCACCTTCCCGTGTATCAAATCCCACCTCTCCCAGTTCCATGGTTTGCAGCTCTGCTCTGGGAACAGAGAAGACTTCCTGTTTATCATCATCCGGATGCCTTGGTCAGAAACCCAGCTCTGGGATGATTTTGGGGGGTGTGGGTAGTCAGCCCCAAACCCTGCCACCCTTCCCCTCCCTAGCAGCAGTGGTGGGAGTCTCTCCCCTCCTCTACAGGGTTGGAAATTTTCACAGGATTTGCAGGGACTTCATTATCTCAGAAACCTCATCTGCACTCCCAAATGGTGTTTGGAAGAAGCCAGAGTTTAGCAAGGGCTACAGGAGGGCTTGCCAACCTCGCTGCCTTAAGAAACCAGGCTGCAAACGTGGAGCAAAACCAGCACAAAATCAAAAAACTGCTCATTTACTAATTACAATAACAATCAAACTCGGTCATTAAAAAAGCAGTTAAAGCTGCAAACAAACAACTGCTTCCACAGTTATCCCTAACAGCCTTTACAAGGCCCAAGTTCTCCAAAGCCGTGAAAATGAATAGCTCAGGATATCATAAATTTTATACTGCTCCCAGAGCATTCCAGTATTCCAGAAAATGCATCTTTCATCCCCCTCAGCAGCGCTGGCTCCCATGCAGACTGCAGCCATTCTCTCAGTGTAATTTTAAAATGCACACAACTCAAAGCCTCTTTGTAAAAGAAACATAAAAATGATGCATGCGCATATTAAAGACTCGTATTTATCAGACTCCAATGTGAGTCCACGTCCGTGCTTAATGTGGCCATAAATCAGCAGCTCTCCCCGTTAAAGCAGAGATGAAACCCTGGGATCAGGAGAAGCTATTTATGAACGCTGGAGCCGCTAATCCCAGCGGCGTTCGGAAAAATATTTGTTAAAAAGATTTCCGATCGGAGCGGATCACTGTGAGGATGCAGCATGAAAGGAGAATAAAAATAAAACCCCACCAATTAAAAAGAGCCAAGGACTTCTGGCTCGTGGCGGGTCAGGAGGGGGGAAAGGTTTATTTCATATTCAATTAAAGCAGTACCCTGAGTCCATGGCGCTCCTCAGGTGGATGTTTGGGTCTTTGAGGAGTCTCCTTAAAGTCTGGACTGCAGAACACAAACTCTGTCAGACAGACAGAGGGGGGTTAGAATGAGATGATCATTAAGGTCTCTTCTAGCTCAAACCTTTCTGTGATTCTGTTAAAATATCATCAAAACTGCTTTTCATAGAATCTCAGGATGATTTGGGTGGAGAAGGAATTTAAAACTCATCCAGTCCCACCCGCTGCCATGGGCAGGGACACCTGCCACTATCCCAGGTTGCTCCAAGCCCTGTCCAGCCTGGCCTTGGACACTTCCAGGGATCCAGGGGCAGAGACAGCTTCTCTGGACACCCTGTGCCAGGGCATCCCCACCCTTTTCTCGTGTTCAAAATTCGTATTTCTCATTTAAAATAATCACACCAAAATAAACCACATGAAAGTGCTGGATCTGCTGCTTCTCCGTGGGGCAAAGATGCAGCAGCCTGTCCACCTTGGGCTGCCCTTTGCTACCAAGGACCATCTCCTGCTCCTCACAGTGGCCAAGGAGTGAGTGAGGAGAGAAGGGAGACCATGGGGAGAAGAAGAACCACGTGTCCCTGGGGAAGAACCACGTCTCCCCTCATCCCTGTCCCAGCTGCAGGCCAAGGTTTAGGTGATTTGGGGGCTCACAGGGAGGGGACAACACCCCCAATCTCCCCCACAGCCTCTTGCTGCTCATCTATGTGTCCATGAGCTCATCAGTATTGAAATTGGTTCATGCATAGTTCCAATGAACTCCTCATTCTGAGCCTGCAACGCTCCAAATTCCTGCTTCGCTGAAATCAGTTCCAATGCCATGGCCCAGCCATGCAATTTCAGAGAGAGATAAGATATAGATCTGCTGTACTCTGGTGATTCTCTCTCACAAGTGCACCTTGTCAGGCCATAATTTGATATTCTTTTACCATTCCTATAGGGGAAGGGGGAAAGCTCTTTAATTTAAAAAAGAAAAAAAAATACATTTTCCCCCTTTTGTTCACTAATGACATAAACAGTAAAATGTTCAGATTACATCAGGGAATGGAAAAGCCTCGTGGAGAAAAGACACTGACAAAAGCTTCATTTTCAGGTAAAATTGCAGGAAGCTTCAGGCACCGCATCCTCCTGGCGATGTGGGTTTTTTTTCCCCCTGCCTTTCATCCCCAAGCATCCCCATGAATGTTAATCCATTTTACAATGGGACGTTTAAAAGGACTGCAGAGAAATCAGGTTTGATCCGCTCTGATGTCTTCCAGAAATCTCCAAGCAATTTGCAGCTGTGAATAACACACGGGGAGTGTGGGGAGAGCAGGGCTGGCCCCTCGGATGCTGACTCCAGCTGCAGCTCACATCCTGCAACAAAACCATTTCTGATCAGGATGCTTTGGGTAATGCAGGGATGCGTTTTATTTTTCCTAAAGCTGCTTGATGTTTTTTACACCTGCCTGGGTGACCACGGGAGGAAAAGGGAAGGGGGCAGGACGGTGTTCCATAGCAGGATTATGTCAGGAGGGTGGAATGGTCTGGCAGTGAAGAATTGCCAGGTCCAGTGTGTGAGGATCCCCTGCTTGAAGGACAGATTCTGCACATCTCCAGTGCCTTCAAAGCCAAAAATGGGATGTCCAGAAGGTGTGTGTGACTCTTCACTGGAGCCAGCAGAGAACCTGCACTCGGTTATAAAGGTGGAAATCAGAGAATCAGAGAAACTTAGAATGCAAATAAAATCCCAGAATGCTTTGGGATTGGAAATTGGGCCTTGAAGACCAAATGGTTGGAAGGGAACCCTAAAGACCATTTAGTTCCACCCCCTGCCACAGTCAGGGACACCTTCCACTAGACCAGTTTGCTCCAAGCCCAGCCCAAGCTGGCCTTGGACACTTCCAGGGATGGGACATTCATGACCACTCTTGGGCACCCTGTGCCAGTCTTTTCAAACCAGCACATGTAGGAAACAGCCTCCTTGGCCATGGGGATCCTCAGGACACCCGCTAAAGTGGAGCTTTCCCAGGTTTCAGGTGTGGAGGAGGAATATTTAGCAGTGGCTCTATCCCCCACCACCATGGGTGGCCTTTGGCACTGGAATTCCCACACTCGCTCCCCTCGTGTGCTTGCAGAGGAGGGGAAGTTGCAAACAGCAGCTGTATGAGCAGCCAGAGAAACTTAAAATCTGGGATAGGAGATGTGGGGTCAGTGACAGATCTGGAGAACAACTCCCTGAACTGGGAGTGCAGAGGGGATGGTGGGAAAATGCTCTGTGCCCAACCCCAACACCACTCTGGCTGCACTCCCTGGCACCTTTCCTGTCTCGTAAAATCGTTGTGTGGGACCCTTCATCCCTTGGCATCTGGCCACGAGGCAAACCACTGGATTTCACTTCTGATCTACAGCTTATCCAAGAGTTTTCTTCAGCCACGGGATGGCCACAGGAACATGGGGGAGAGAAGCCATGTCCTGCTCGTGGAGGAAAAGCAGCCAGGAACTGCTTGGACTCTTTCCAAGGCCTCTGTGCAGGTTTGAACCGCATGGAATTTTGGACTCCCTCAAGTGTCGTGAGATTTCTTGTTCCTCATGTCAGACTCTACTTACCAGGATCATCCTGAGCATGTTCAGAACTGAGACAGAAGAACTATAGCGGGGTGTCCTGAATTGAGTCTGGACTGACAGGGAGCTCCTTGAGGGACATGCCCATCACTCTCCCAATCCAATGGGGTCTCTGGTAGCCCAGGCACAGTTGCCCTTTGGAGAATTATTCCCATTCCCACCCTCCAGGCAGCACCTTAGGGCCAGGAAGGGATTAAAGGGGATACAACCAGGGAACAAAACTTCTTGAGGGATGTACAAACCCTCCTGAACCTCTGCACCTTACTCCAGTCCAGGGTCTGGCTCTAATTAGGCTTTAAGAGACCAAGAGGTCATTTCCCTGTCCAGCCTGGAGAGAGGAGCATCCCGGGTTATCCAAGCAGAATCTGCCTGCAGGGTCCCACTGCCTCTGAGACGTTGGCAGGATTGGCAGCTCAGGGCTAAAAGCAGCTTTTCTTCCCCATCTGGAGCTGGAGATTTAAACCTTATCAGTGCTGCTGAAGTTTTTAATGGATATCAATGGGGTAAAGTTCACAAACAAAGCGGGGATCGATGGGTGGAATAATACGGTATTGATCGGGGTGCCGGGAGCCGATGCACCCCGCAGTCAATAATGAACACAGATCACATTCCCGCGGCACTCACTTACTGCTCAGCCCGTGCCGCGCTCCGGGGCGGAGCGGCTGCGGAGGGAGCGCATTCCAGAGCTCCAGGCTTTGCAAGCGCTGCCGGATGGATGTGTCCCTGTAGCACTCCTCAGACGGGCTCCCCATTGCTGTGCTCCCCCTTTTTAGCCTTTGCTAAGCCCGTTTGTGGCTGGAACTTCTCTCTGAAACGTTGACGGGGAGAAATGCTCCGTGCAGCTGCCTGGGCAAGGAGCATTTCCCTCCCTACCTTCGCCAGGAGTGCCTCAGCCTGAGGGCCCTGCGTATGGCTTCCCAGCAGGATCGCCTGAAGTTTGCCATAACAGACTGGAACGCTGGGCTTTTCCTCTCAGGTTCCCTCTTCAAACAGGGTCTGGTTTGGAGTTCCCAAGGGAAGGGGAGCATCAGGACCAGCACTGCTTGGATTGAGATAATATTGATTTTCCCCGCAGGAAGAGGCACAAGGACAATGGGGTAGGAGCTGGACTCGGCCAGGTTTAGGATGGAATGAGAAGGTTTCTAACCACGCTCGAGGTGAGCCCTTCTGGAGACTAAAACTCACTTTTGGTGTGGGTAGAGCACAGCAGGACCCTGCCCATGCTGGGGTGCGGCCCTCACGATCCAGCTGTGCTCCGGAGATACAGAGGGAGCACATTCCCAGTAATCCCACACCCTGCTGCATCCCACACCCCCCAGCCAGCTCAGCTCACAGCCCACCCCTAAAGCCCATGGAAGTGCACAATCCCCACCACCCATGGCTGATGCCAGGGATGGAACACCTCACGGTCTGAGCAGCAGTGCCAGGGAGGGGAGCCTGTCCCAGCTCCCACTGCCTGCTCTCCGGGGAAATTCCTTTCATATGGAAGTCGGGAGCAATTTGTTTTCCACACCTCTGAGAAGAAAGCTGCCCCCCTCCACCCTGCCTGCTCCAGCCAGGGCTGCGCTATCCAACTGTTCTTTTTTGAAGAGCATTTGCTATTTCCAAAGGTTTGAGGGAGCAGGAGGTGCTCGTTCAGTTACTCACTCTGTTAGACACGGATCTTAATGGATGGTATTGATTGGAAGAAACAAAGCAGCAGTTTTCTTTCTCTCTATCCAGGGATTTTCTGGGCTCAGATGAGAAGAGTTCGCTGCCTTGTGCTCTAAACAACAAAATACCACATTACAAGGTCCCCAGGAGTCTCTCAGGGTAGCACAGCAGCGAGAGAGAGAAATGTGCAAGGTGTTAATGGGATAACAAATTAATAGGGAATGGGATTAGGCGGGGACACAGGCTGCTACCAGGGCTCCCCTGGTCTCTGTGCCGAGCTCTAATCCATTCTTGGCACGTCGGCCTGGCCGACAGATGAGCACAACAGGAACCCCCCCGATTCCTGGGGCCACTGGGGTCCCTAACAGCAGCTGGGACAGCGACGGCATCGGGAGCAGCCAAAAGACAATTTTAGGGGAAATCCACACCCGCAGTACCTGGAAAGGCAGTGAGATTCTGTCCTGCAGCATTGGAGAACCGGGATGGAGCAGCCAGCTTAGAAACAGTTTTAAAATCATTACCTGACTCCCTGTTGTCCCATGCAATTTTCCCATCCATCTGCCAGTCATTTGAGAAGGTCAGGAGCAAGGATGTGCAATTTCGGGGGCCTGAGATTCACTGCTGCCTCTCTGCTTTGCTGTCACCCACAGACAGCTGGCCCTGGCCACCAAGGCTTCCTCCCCCAGCCATCCCCATCCAGATATTTGCCTGGATCAGCCATCACAGAGGTGACTTTGAACCCAAAATCGTTGCCAGTGCCACTTCCTTGCCCAGAGACCCCGAGTTCCATTTCCAGCTCCTGGATCTTGGAGGGGCAGGGCTCATTTTACCAAGGGAACAACCCATCCCTCTTGCATTGCTGAGGGTACCACCCAGGGACCTCTGAGAATTCCTCTACCTCTCATAAAATATTGATCCCAGGCCTTTGGGATGAGTGAGAGAGCCCAATATCCCACCATCCACAGGGCTTCAGTCCCTGCTGGCAGCAAGACCAAACCAAAGGGGCTTTTGCCATTGGGAAGAGGGTTGTGCCAAAGGAGGGAATGTTTCAGTGCCTTTTAGCCATGATGCTGATTTTTGGTGAGCCGTGAGGTTCTGGGGGATAACTGCCCTCCCCCAGCCCCTTGGCCGTGCTGCTGCTGGGCTGGGGGTGGGATGCTCTGCAAACTTTCATCCAGCATTCCCTGGCAATGCTCTGGCTCTCCCTGACATTGATGAGTTACTTATTATCCCTGGGTTTTATCTTTTGAAGGGCCCCCTGTCTTTCCCAGCTCATGTTAACAAGACAGCCATGGAGAGCCGTGGCCCTGGGGGTCTTCATTAGTTCTTCCCAGATTTATGTTCCCTGCCAGCCACGTGCAGAGCTTTGGGCATGGCTGCACAATGCCGGGGTCACCGGGAGATTCCGGGGGTCAGGACCTTGATCCTTTTATTCATAAATGGCAGAGGAGCTCTGCAGTCATCCCAGGGCTCCAGCTGGGAAATGCTGATGTGAGGAAGGACCCCTGCAGGCCCACGTTCCAGATCTGCACAGCGACAGGAGGCACGGTGGGCTGGAGCTCCAAGGGATCCGCAAAGGCAGCCTTTGGTCCGTCGGGAGGACGTGTGGAAGGGGGAGACCAATCACTCGGACTCTCACTGCTCAGGGGTGTGAGATCAGCACGGCCTTCGCCTGGGCGCCTCAGAAAATGAGATCCCGGGAACGTTTTACCACCACCCTGCACTGGAGGCTGAGACCCACGCCCTATGGATTATACTCGGTGTTCCCAGAAGGAAACTGAGCTGGAGGCCTGAGTGTGGGGTCCCCCCCACCTGAGCCACGCCTGAGTGTGGACTCACCCCCATCCAAGCCACACCTGGGTGGGATCTCCCATCCACTGGATCCACACCTGAGCACGGGCTCCCACCCACCTCACCCACACCTACAAGCACTGATCTGCAGAACAGGTTCACTCCAAATTTTCCTTCCCACTGCTTTTTTTCCCGGAACAGGCAGTTTTGCACTACTGGCCTCACCCCATCCCCACAGCCTCCTGCAAGGATGGTGCATCCCATCCCCTGCCCTGCTCCAGCTGACCCCATCTCCGTGGGGCACCTCCAGCCCCATCCTGTTTTTCCCAGCTGCTGCTGACAGTGAATTTGTTCTTGGTTATCAGTGGAAACACCACCACCTTCAGGATTCCCCCACACCTTCCCTTCTCCTCCAGGGAAGCTCCCACGCCTCAAGAACGCTCAGCACCAGGTCTAGGGATGAGCGGGTTACCAGGAAAACCACCCCCCATCAAACACTCAGCTGGGAGCTAAAATCCCAGCTGCATTCCAATGAATACATCTCCATTCACATCACTGGATCCACATTAATTTGGAGCAGCTGGGGCCAGGCTTGTTCAAGACTCCTATAAAAAGAGCCTCTGCCTCCCAGCTTCTGCTCTCTTACACCTCTAACCCATAATTTACTGAGAGATGACCTAAAGAAATTCCTGGGTAGCTGAAAAATGAGAGGCAGAAAGGAACCATTTTATTGTACAGGCTGCCACTGGCAAAGCAGTGCTTGCACAGGTGCTAAAAAAAGGGAAGGAATCCGGGAAGCCACAATAATAATGTATAAATTCCAGCATTCAGGAGGCATCATAATGGCTAATGATGGAAGGAAGGGGTGCAGTGGGTGGTACTGCCCACGTTTCCCTGAAACAGCATCCTTTGGCAATTCAGTATTTCAGTCCCCCTGAAGATTTATTAAAACTAACAAAGTTGTTCTGGGTTTGAGGAATAATGAGCTCCTCCAAGATGTTTTTTTTTTTTTGAAAAATCATAGAAAACCATCAGTCCCATCCATGGCTAAATCTGCTGCAGCACAGATGAGTGAAATCCAGCAGCAGTTCTGGAGTGTCCTCAGAATTACAGGATCAACAAGGTTGGAAAAGACCTCTGAGATCATCAACTCCAACCCTGTTTGCTTGATCTCCTCTGCTTTCCTTTGGTTTAGAACATCCCTGGGCAATGGAAATGGCCGGGGTGGGGTTTGTTATCCCAGCAGAGTGACCCACTGCTGCCTTGGCTGGTGAATTCCTAAAGATTTCATACTTGAGGATGGAGCTGGAGTGACCAGATGTGATGCAAAGGGAAAAAAAAAAGCAGCCCAAGGCGTTCCTTTGGCCCTCTGCAAGTCCTTGTTTAATATTAGCAGGAGCACTCCGTGCTTATGTAAGTTTGCTCCGCGCCAAAGGAATCCGAATCAAGGTGTTATTACTTAATGCAAACACCCTCCCTGCTGTTTCATGAGGTTTAAAAAGGTGATCAAGACTTATTAGGATTAAGGGCTCATTTTAGCTGAATTGATCAGATGGCATTTAGGTGTAATTTCAGCTAAAAATACAGGCAAGGGATAAGCAGATTTTATTTCTGTATAAAATCCTCTCCTCCTCTCCCTGTGCCATGCACAGATGCGGACGTGCTTGCACTTACCCTCAGCAACTCTGCCTGCTTTGGGTGCATTGGGGCTTTTTGTGCACTGGGAAAGGTTCTTTGGGCTGGCTCTGCAGGGAGGACAGCGCTGCCTCGGTCCCAGCTGGTGGATTTAAACCTCTTCCCTTCCCATGGCACCAAAGCTGATTGTCCAGAGCCGCGTTCCTTGGACCGATTTAGCTTCCGCCACCGCCGCTTCGCAGTTGCAATCACAGATTTCTTGGAGTCGGCGCTGAAATGCGCCCAGGCGGCGAGAACTGGAGCTGGAAGATGAGGGCTGGCATGCTCTTCCACGGACCAACATTGCCATCCCATGGCGCGGCGGCTTCCCTGCAGCCTCTGCGGTGATGCTCCCGCTCCCAGCGCACGGGAGTCGCTGCAGCAAATTCAGGAAAGCCAGGAAACTTCACTCCCAGCCTCCTGGGATGGAGGGACTCTCCCAGGATCGGCCTCAGGACGGAATCTCCGGACACCCATCCGCATCCCCTCGCCGATCCTGGTTTCCCAATCCCGCCGTGGTCTCTGTGTCAGCCCCAGCTCTCCCCACTCCCGAGTCCTGTTAATTCTCATTTTCTCCAGCCTCACTAATAATTTCCCATGTGGCCCCATATCAAATGCTTTATTGAACTCCAGATAGATTAGATCTACCAAATTTCCCCTGTCTGGAAAACCAATTATCTTATCAAAGGAAGATGTCAGCACAGGCTGGCACAAACTGCCTTTGGTAAACCTAGGCTGTACTTTATCTCATTTTTCTCAGTGCCTTTAATTAATGTTTCCTTCAGAATTTGTCCTGCAGTCCCAGGTCTGACTACAAACGGGTTAACACACCCAGAGCTGGATGCTCCTGCCTTCCATTCTCCTTATCTTCCTTACTTTCCCTATAGTCCAGTTGCTTGCAGGGCCTCAATCCGAGCTATTTGACCCACAAAGCTGATTAGAAAGCTCTGCTGTCCTCCCTGCACAGGATGTGTTCCTTCTCCCTGAATTCCTGGACAACCAGGCAACGGCCTGGTCCTGGCTAGGTCCTGGCTGTTCCTCTCTCTGCCTGCATTTACCTCTTTCCCTAAAGAAGCTTTCCAAGGCTCCTGACTTCCCCTCACACTGAACATGCACCTTTCTGCTGTCCTGATATTTTTATCCATCCCTGTCACCTCTCTGATCTGGAGATCATGGAATCCCAGGGTGGTTTGGGTTGGAAGGCATCTAAAAGTTCATCCTGTTCCATCCCCAGCTATGGACAGAGACACCTTCCACTGTCCCAGGTTGCTCCAAGCCCCATCCAAGCTGGCCTTGGACACTTCCAGGGATGGGGCAGCCACAGCTGCCCTGGGCAACCTCTGCCAGAGCCTCAGCACCCTCATTGCAAATAATTTCTTCATTTCATCTTTAATATCTGGATTGTTGCTCATGGGAAGGTTTTCCCCCGTTTCTGGTGTCATGGACACACAGGAGTTAGCGAGGTCAAGTTCCCCGGGAATTCTAGCCACAGAAATAAAATTTCAATTATTTTTAACAGGTAAAGACATGCTGTGACTGAAATGTAGGCTGTGTTGTTCGTCCACTTCGTCATGACAGAACAAGGGTGTGCAGCTCAAATGATTCCATGTTATTCCAGGGCAAAATCCTGAATTCTGAAGATATGCTGAGGTTATTCTAGTGTGGCAGCTGAGCAATTTGCCATCCCACCAGGGCCAGAAATTGAAATTTTACCTGCCATTTGGAGTAAATGCCCCCTCCAGCAATCAACGGGTCCTTGCCCTCATAGCCTGGGAAGCTGAAGATGCCCACAGAGATCCTCTTTGCCATTCCTCATGCCTAAAAAAAAAAAAATCCTTGGAAAATGCAGCCTTCCTAGCAGTCTGCTAGTTTTGTTTTGGCAGATGCTCAACCAAATGTTACTTTTTGGCATGGTGGGATCCCATCTTTTTGGAATCCATCTTATTGGCCTTGTGTCAAAACGTGCTGACAGCTCGGCTGGGCCTCTTGGAAAAACCTTGAGTTGTTCCCATTTTGTATTTTACAACCCCATGGCAGCTCTTGGATCATGGGGAAAGGGAGGTCAGGATGGAGCCTAATGGAGCCAGGGAGGTATACTTAAGGGGATGGAGGGTGAAGAGGGACTCTGCTTCTACCACAAATCCTTCTGGGGTGGTAGGGGACACCCAGATGGTAGGGGCTGCCCCTCCTGCCTTTCCTCTACTTCCCAGGCTCCAGTTTCCTGGAGGGAAAGCCATCAATCCCAGCCATGCCCTGCATCCACTTGCTATCCAGATTTAACTTCCAAGTGCATGATTCCTGGTGAGTTGTTTCATCTCCTCTGCCCCTTGCAGCATTTTATGGCCAAGAATCCAAGGAGCAGCAGGGAAGGGGCCCAGGAGCAGGGAAAGCTCCAACTCTAAGGCTCAGGAGCCGAGGAGGCACACAGTGGCCATGGGGACAAACTGGTGTGACAAGGGGGATGGAGCAAACAGTTGTGCTCCATCCCAGTCCTCATTCCCTGAGCTCTGTTTTCCTGCCCTTCCTCTGTACACAGGCAAAGCAAGCAGAGAATGGGAGGCTCTGAGTACAGGCAGAGCTCCAAGAAACCAGGAGAAACCTCAGGGAAGCACGAGCCACGTGCCCCAAACTAAATTTGCCTGAAGAAAACACCCTGACAGTGTTTTACACCAACTTATAATGACTTTCTTTCTGTTATGATTGTTGCTGTTGTTCTGGTTAATACCTGCCTCACTTAAAAACCCCCGAACATGACCCTGTGGCAGCCACAACACAAATATCATTTGCTTGGATTATTCCTGAGGTGGTTCCTGTGCTGGAGGCAGCAAGTGCTTACAATCACTCAGTACATAATGGAGAAATTCATTCCAATAATAACAATAATAGCAGCATTTATTATTTTTGAAATATGACTCTGATGAATTCATGAATATAGAAAGCTCTTGTTGCTGGCTGCTGATGGAATTGAGCAGGATTTTCTGATGGAATTTTTCTGGAGATATCTAATACTATTGCTCCAGATGTGCATCCATCACCTCTCAGCATCTGATTCCTGGCCCCACTGGGTGTTTGGAGCACAGGGAGAGCAGATCACCCTGGGGCACCTCACCCTGCCCAGGGCACTGTGCTGACAGTATCCCACAAAATCCCTGGATGATTTGGGTTGGAAGGGACCTTAAAGTCCATCCAGTCCCATCCCCTGCCATGGGCAGGGACACCCCCCACTAGCCCAGGCTGCTCCAGGCCCCATCCCTTGGACACTTCCAGGGGCAGCCACACCTTCTCTGGGCAACCTGTGCCAGGGCCTCCCCACCCTCACAGGGAGGAATTTCTTCTCAAAATCTGGTATTTACTAGTATTTACAAATGTTTGTTGTGTTATAAGAAACCCTTTTCTTATAGGCAAAACAACCAATAATTTTCACTCCCTGGTGTTTGTCTTTTCTAGGGGCTGGGAGCTCTGTGGGGTCCAGTAAAACCAGGCTTTGCTCTGGCCCACCCTGCCCACAAGCAGAAACTCTACAAATTTCTGACGAGCTCAGCCCGGTGGGTTTCTTTGCCTTGCAGGGACATCAGGATTGGCACAACCCAGATCTCAGGGGCGCAGATATAATCTGCAGCAGGTAAACTGGCAGTTTGCACTGGCCCTGCTCAGGGGAAACAGATCTGTTTCTAATGGGAGGAGAAAAAAAAAAATGGCTTTGCCTCTTGAGGCTCCCCACTCTAGTGGTGTTGCACTCTGATTGAGCAGCACAAGAAGCCCTGGTGCTGCAGAGGCAGATTTAGGAGCACCCCAGGCTAACCCAATTCCCTTTGTTCTGGGGTTGGGGAGAGAATCGGAAGGGCCAAAGCGAGAAAATTCGTGGGTTGAGGTAATGACAGTTCAATAGGGAAAGAAAAAGCTGTGCAAAAGCAAATAAACCCAAGGAATTCATTCCCCACTTCCCGTGGGCAGGTGTTCAGCCATTCCCAGGAAAGCCAGGCTCCATCACACGGACATGTGACTCGGGAAGGGAAATGTCACCACTCCAAGAATCCCTCTCTTCCTCCTTCTTCCCCCAGCTCTGTATGGCAAACACAGCCCCATCCCAGCTCCTCTGAGGGAAATCAACTCTACCCCAGCCCAAACCAACACAAAAATATTGCTTTACAATTGGCTGTAATTTGGCACAGATCAGCTCCTTGCATTCCTTCCTCTGATATTTTTCCCTCCGTGCATTCCTGGCCCTGCCTCCCTGCGAATCGACTGCCAAGCTCTCCTTTGGGAGATGTAACTCTGGGTCTGTTTAGATGAGCTTCTCTCCTTCTGTGTTCATCTGCATGTAAGCTCTAAGTGCTTTATTGTTTTCCAAGCACAGCTATTGATTTTTGGGGAAATAACTAAGAAAACATTAATTTATAACTTCCCTGTTGCTCAAAAGGAGCAAATGGCTTTTCTACCATATCAACATAATTCTAAAAAAAGACACAGGCTTTCAATAAATACCAAGAGATATAAATGCCAGCAGTTAAGGGCAATGAAGAGAACAGAAAACCAGAGAGGGTGTGTGGAGGGTGGTCCTCTATAACCAAGACGGTCATGGAATTCCAGAATGGTTTGGGTTGGGAGGGACCTTAAAGCCCATCCACTCTCACCCCTGTCATGGGC
This sequence comes from Tichodroma muraria, assembly GCA_013390105.1. Taxonomy (NCBI): domain Eukaryota; kingdom Metazoa; phylum Chordata; class Aves; order Passeriformes; family Sittidae; genus Tichodroma; species Tichodroma muraria. The sequence continues at coordinate 212,625 of WAAG01002471.1, read as the reverse complement.
AGGGACACCTTCCACTATCCCAGGCTGCTCCAAGCCCTGTCCAGCTTGGCCTTGGACACTTCCAGGGATCCAGGGGCAGCCACAGCTTCTCTGGGCAACCTCTGCCAAGCCTAACCACCCTCACAGGGAAGGATTTCTTCCCAGTATCCCATCTAACCCTGCCCTCTGGCAGTGGGAAGCCATTCCTCTTTGCCGTGTCACTCCAAACCCTTGCCCACATTCTCTCTCCGTGTTTCCTGTCAGCTCCTCCCGGCAGTGGAAGGCCACAATTAGGTTGCCTGAGACCCTTCTTTTTGCCAGGCTAAACAATCCCAAATTGCCCAGCCTTTCCCCACAGGAGAGGTACTCCTGGAAGTCCATCAGGATGCTTGTAGAGGGTGTGCGAGGGGAGGTTGAGGGAGGTGCTCAGAACAGCAGAGGAAAAGGGAATCTGGTCACTGCCTCTCCCTGTTTCAGAGTTTCTTGTTAAAGCTGAGCCAGGCTGGTTTGGGTGATGCCGAGAGTGTGTGCAGAAATATAATGTTATTATATAATGATATTATAACATATATTATAATATTAATATGTTTCATGGTGAATGGCAAAGTCTGCATGGGATTTTTGCCTTCAGGTCCTAACTCCTGTTTCGAATCATCCTTTGGAATGGTGTTTCTGCCCAATCCAGGCCCAACAGATATTACAGATCCAGCCCAGTGGCTGGCAGGACTCCTGGAGACCTGTCCCCAGGCAGCCACATCAGTGCTCCTCTCCTCTGGGAGGAGAAGCTGTGGCTGCCCCTGGATCCCTGGAAGTGTCCAAGGCCAGCCTGGACAGGGCTTGGAGCAACCTGGGATAGCGAAAGTTGTCCCTGGCCATGGTAGGGAGTGGAACAGGATGAGTCTTACAGTCTTTCCCACCCGAAGTATTCCATGATCCTGTGATCCGTGTCCTACTGAACCCAACCTGAGCAGGCAGACCGGGGGCTAAAGGTGGTGGGACACTTTCCCCATGACTCTGGGGATTCTCCTGTGGTGTTTGACTCCCAGAGGTTGTTCTGAGTGTGTTGGATGTGGAGAAGGGAAGGGGAAGCCCGACTTTGCCCCAGTCACATCCTTGGCAGCGGGAGCCTCCTTCCACTTATGTGACATTGAGGTGTGATTTCAGCCTCCCCTGGCCATGCCACCCAGTCCTTGGAGATGCAGGAGGTCCAGGCACAGGCTCTGCCTCCAGACTCCCATTTTTCTATGGAAAACAGGCTCCCGTGGAGGGCAATGCAGAGCACTAAACTCCCTGTGTTTAGTGTTAGTGTGTGTGAGTGTGAAGCACCCAGCGGTCTCAGTGCAAGCCCCAGCTGTGGACCCCAACTGTGGCGTGTGTGACCCTGCTTACTGTCTCCTCAGCAGACTTTTGGGGACCCAAACTCCCATGCTGGGCTGGCAGGGCACCGGTGAGGCCGTGGCTGTGGTACCTGGAGCAGGGAATGGGCAGAGTCCTGGGGGATGCTCAGCCTGCAGCATCCAGAGGGGTACAAAGAGATTGGCCTCAAATCATCTGGAATTAAGGAGCAGGATGAGGCTGCTCCAGGCTGTAAGTTTCTGCTGGAGTGAGCTCCATGGAAAAATCTCCTCCTAAACCTGTGCCAAGAGTCTCAGTAGGGCATTAGAGCAATGGGGAGAACTGGGGCAGGATGGGGAATTTTCCACATAATGGATAAGATAAAAATTGGGCTGGAACTTTTAATATCAGCTGCTATCTCTGTCCTGGTGTTGCTGCATCCTCCGGGCTCAGCAGACACTTCCCAGTGCCCTGGGAAGGGAGGGAGGAATAGACCACCACGTACTCACAGACTCCTTTGAGTTGGAGTGGACCCTGAAGATGATCCATTTCCAACGGGCAGGGATCCACGGATCTGCTGGGTGGGCGGATGGATGTGCTCACCCCCAGAGGAGCTGCCAGCCCTGGAGCTGGGCGCTGTCCACCCCAATTCCCGGCAGGTCGCCTGCACACGAGGGACCCGAGCGGGTGTTTGCCGAAGGGGAGGGTTCCTCGCCCAGGGGTGCGCCGGGACACGTGGGCTCCTCACCCACGTCATTGCCCCAGGGATGTTTTTCAGAACTGGAGCCCTCCCGGTGTTTTCACTCGGGCTCTTATCAGCTGATTAAGCCCCGGGTATCTCGCTGCCTTCCCGCGGGCGCTGTTTGCTCTGCCTGCAGCAGCACGAGCAGCTCTGCATCCTCCTCCAGCCCTCCCAGGCAGGAATCACGTAGCCGGGGGAAGGCTCTCCGCACCCCGCCGGGGGGTGAGGGGCTGCCCCGAGCTGGCCCCGAGCAAATGGGAGCGCCCTGGAATGTTCGTGGCTAAATTTGAAGTGCTGGCTGGCTTTTTGGTGCCGCCAGAGGCTGCGGGGGGGATGCGCTGGGTGGGTTTTTGGTGGTTTCTAAGCACTGCTGGTGGAGAGAGGTGGGGGTTTGGATGGAAAATGGGGCGTTTGCCACGCTTGCAGCTCGTGGTGCTGCCGGCACTCCTCGGCTGGACAAAGCTTCCAGCTCTCCTGGCATTTCTGCATATACAGCTAGGCCAAAAATAGGGAGAGAAAGGAAAAGGAGGGGGAAAAGAGCTGCAAAGAACCCGATTGGTGTTGGCTGCTGGAGCCCAGCTGGATGCTCTGGTGTCCTCACATGGGCTGAGCAGCTCTGGATTGGGGGGGATGCACTGAGGGAGTTTTCTTGGATGCCACAGCTCCACCTCCTTACGAATTCCGCTGCCCCAGCACAGGAGGCCAGCCTGGACAGGGCTTCAGAGTGTACACCGGAGTTCACAGCCCTTAGACTCCAGAGCCAGGAAAGCTCTGGGGGAACCTTTCCAGTCTGAGGTGGGTCACCCAACCCTGCTCCTGCCCTCCTCGAGGCATCCTGCTGGGGACAAGCAGAGGCTCGGAGGGCTCAGGGAACCTCCCCACCTGCCTGGGCAGGCACGGGAGCTCGGCAGGCGGTGGTTCAGGACGTGCCGTGTTATTCGGGAGGTGTTTGTGTAGAAAGCCCTGTTGTTGCCTCCCTTGGAAGCATCCAGAGCATCGACTCCACTCAGCAAAGTTCCTCCTTGCCCTATAACAGCCTCCCTTAGGTGCGGATCTGGATACAAAGAGAAAAGGCCGAATGTGCTGCAAACCGCCCCCAAAAGGTGCCTTTTCCCAGCCCCGCCCATCCTTTATGACGCTGGCAGAGCAGGGGACTCACCTTTGGCCGCTGCAGGACCTCGCACTGCCCACTGCTGGGAGAGCAGGGCTCCAGCTGAGCCTTTTCTGGGAATGCAAACAGCAGAGCTGGAGCAGAGCGAGCCATGAGGCTGCCCCGAGCCCCGCCAGGGCAGGACACGGCGGGGAGGCAGCGCAGCTCCTCGGGCTCTCCATTGCCTGTGGATCCCTCCCAGCGGGGCTTCCCAACAGCCTGCACGCCTCGCCTGCTCTTGGCAGCCCTCGGGTGAGTTTTGCCCTATCCCTAAACCTGCCGAGTTGGAGAATGGGAAGGCAGGTGTGGCACAGCACGGTGAGGAGCCCCTTCACTTGCACCAGATCGGTTGCATTAATTAATGCGCCGTGAATCCGGCATGTTCCTCGCGCAGGTTTTCCATTAGAAAGCGCTTTCCCGGCGTGCCTGGAGTTAAATGGTGGCGAAGTTGGGGTTGAGGTGTGTGCACGTGCCTTAGCTTGATTGCAGCTGTAATTTCCTCGAGCAAATCCCGTAGAGACTCAAAAATAAACCGGTGTGTGTTCACGAGAGGCTGCTTGTGTGGAAATCAGGGACTGGCCTGGGGTTATTCCCAGAAACAGGGCGGGTGCATCCCGAAGGCAAATCCCGCCGGCTCTCAGAGGAAAGCTGCAGAGGGGATGGGAAAGAGGATGGCGGTCTCTGCTTTGAATCCCGAGGGATTCCAGGAGCTGTGGGGGTGCGGATTCAGTGGCAGCGGGGTTTGCCAGGGGACCCCGAGATGTGCAGTATTTGCCTGTGGTGCTTGAAGTGCAGTTTGTGATGCGCCTCTCGCTTTGGAGAGCCTAAAACTGAAATGAGGTCTGGGCTCAAGGGCTGGGCAAACTGCGAGCTGCAGGTGCTGGGATTATTTATTTATTTATTCATTTATTTATTTAAAAAAATCCTTTTTCGCAAATGAGGAGTTTTAGTCCCTGTTCAAGCTGAGCTCCCGTCCCCGCGGGGCTGGTGGTGCCCCGTGGGCTGTCCTGGGGACATCCCTTAGTGCACCGCAGGGACTCCAGGGGTGTGATGTGCAGGGGGTGTAGGGCCAGGACCCAGCAGCAAAATTGCCCCTCCTTGGTGGCAAATATTCCCAGCGCTTGTGTCTCACGGCCACCTTGAGGAGTTATCAGAGGCATCTGTAGTAATCTCCCTTGTAGTCTCCCAGCCGTTCTCATCCCCGCACTTGAAACACGGCAATTGCCCCAAGAAAAGAAATCTCTTTACAAAATGGGCCATCAAGGCAGCGGCCGCATCCCGGAATCATCCCACTCAGCAGGGTAATCTATTCAATGGCCGGGATTTATTTTTAACATTCAGCTCCGCAGTCCTTTTAACTCGAGCAGGGAAGGGAACATTTTGATAACAGCAGCCTCCAGGTCAAATGTGATGAGAATTCATAACTCGCCACACAGGGGTTTTGGAAAACCAACCAAGCAAAACAATTTCCCCGAGCGAGCCGATGAAGATGCGCGTTTCTCTTCACAATGTCAGTGCACAGAGCAGGGAGGCGTTGGAGTGGCTCCTCATTCCCTGCTCACAATTTACAAATAAAATGCCTCCCGGACTGTTTTAAATTTGAAGGACCATTGCGAGCACGGCTTTGCTGGGTGGCTCATAAAGACCTGAGACATCGGATCTGCCGGCCATCAAAGGAGAAATATGGATCCAGTAATGGGAATGTCCTCATGGTCCCAACTCTAATCGAAGCAAAGCCAAGGGGTTCTGCTTCAGGAGAGTGGCATCAAGACTTAAAAGGGAACAGAGGGACTCCAGTCCCTAGTTGGCACTGGAGCAGCTGCAGGAACGATTTACAGGGGCATGGAGTGGCAGGACACGGGGAATGGCTTTAGCTGCCAAAGGTTAGATGGGATATTGGGAAGGAATTCCTTTCTGTGGGGATGATGAGGCCCTGGCACAGGGCGTCCAGAGAAGTTGTGGCTGCCCCATCCCTGGAAGTGTTCCCAGCCAGCTTGGATGGGGCCTGGGGTAGTGGAAGGTGTTCCTGTTATAGGAGTACAGGAGAACCACTGGGTGCCCCCCAGGACTGGGATGACCCGGGTCAGACTGGAAGGATCCCCCTGAGCTTTCCTGGCCCTGGAGTCTAAGGGGTGTGAACTCCAGTGGAAGGGGGTTGGAACAAAATGAGCTCTTAATGTCCTTTCCAACCCAAACCACTCTGGGCTGGAAAAAAATCAACAACTAGAAGCCTGAAAATCTGGCCAAGCCAAGATTATGACAGAGCTGCCAGGGAGCAACTTTTTCTTTCTGTTTTCTTTTCAAATGACCTGAGTAAATTAACTGCACCTGTCTGAGAACGAGAGGCAGGTGGGAAAGGCGAGAGGAAATTTGGGGATTGAGCACTGTAGTTTATTTTAATGTCAGTGCTGGTGTCTCCTGAGCCCTGTGGGGCTGGGCTGGACATGTGTGTTCCACCTGAGCCCCACGGGGCAGCACAGGCTGCCTTATCTGCAGGCTCGGGAGCACAGCCTTTGCAAACCACGGATATTTGCTCTCCATTCCCTGTCTTCCGTTCAAATTCCCTATCTGCAGGGAGGCCCCAGGTGCTGCCACTCACAGCAGAGTGCAGGGACAACGAGAGAAACTGGGAATGAGATTGGAAAAATTAACATATGGAATCCCAGAAAGGTTTGGGTTGGAAGGGAACTTAAAGCTCATCCAGTGGCCACCCCTGCTATGGGCAGGGACACCTCCCACTAGCCCAGGTTGCTCCAACCTGGACTTGAGCACTTCCAGAAATGAGGCAGCCACAGCTTCCCTGGGCAACCTGTGCCAGGGCCTGCCCACCCTCACACCCAAGAATTTGTTCCCAAACTCCTGTGCTGTCCTGGGAAGCCAGGATGTGATGAGAAACCCTGTGCAGCTGGAATGGAAAACAACAACATCTGTTATGCAGCACGGGAACCAGCACTGATGGGAACAGTCACTGCTTTAATATTTAATTTGATGAGATCCAGCTCTGAGAAATGGATCGGGAGCTGCCACAGCTCCAAGCTCAAGCTCAGTGCTGGCAGGGAATTTCCATGGGGTTTGCTCCACTCCAGACTTATCTGTATTCTGGAAGGGTGACATGGAATGAGGCTCATTAATTATCCCAGCACACAGAGCTATGTTTCCTGCCATTCCCTTCAATCAATCAAGCTCTGGACACTTTCAGGGCCTCTTGGACATTGGGTTGTCATTCCAGGTATGTCCCCTCTGTGGGATCCTGGCTCCTGGTCCCTGGAGAGCCACCCAGGTGGCATTTCAGGAGGGAATTTCCTTGTGTCACCAGAGAGTGCAGTGCAGATCCCATTCCTGCTGCCTCTTACCAGCAGGAACTCCCCGTGGCTGTATGGCCTCGTGTCCTGGTGGGATTGGGAGGGGAGAGCTGTGCCAGGCACAAGATGGGTCTCACCAACCCTTCTTTGTCCTTTCAGGTGGGTCCCAGACCTTTTCTGGGACTGAGCGGGCAGCAGAGCTGGTTTTCCCCTGTGCACCATTCTCATACCTCCAGAAATCCCTTTGCATGCTCCAGACGGTTTGGGTGTCCTCACCAGAGAGCCAGGCTTTGCAGGAGTCCAACAGTCACCACCAGGACAAGAAAAGGTGCTGGAAATGTAGATTTGTCAGGACTATAATCCAGGTAGGTCATAATTCCTTCCTCGTGTGAAACCATCCACTTTCCATCCTCATCTGCGTCTCTCTGGTCCATCACAAGACCCCATCCCCGCAGGACACAAACCCCTCACATCCCTCAGGGTTGAAGTGCTAGCAGAAGGGATAGATTGGGAAAAAGCCTTTGGCATGCTGATGTTTTAGCTCTGGGTGACACACCCCAAACTGTAATCACAGCCTTCCCCCTGTGACACTCACAGCCACCTTAGGCACCTGATTCCATGGGTACATTTGGCTCCGCAGATTCCCTGGATCAAGCATGTGTTGGAATGGCACTGCAGTGCTTGGGAACTTGGCTTCCCGCACCAGTCTGCCCCAGGGATGGTCTTGGGGCTCCTTGGCATGGTGACCCTTCTCACCTGCTCTCCCTGTGTCCTTCCCTCTCTGCCAAGCCCATGCCTGGATCATGGGACACAGATGCTCATCCCTTCTCCAAGACCTCTCCTGGTTCCCCCTGCCAGGCTGGGGCCAAGGAGGTGGGACCCCAGATCTTCATCCCAGGGGGAGGAGCCCTCTGTACCCTTAGAAGGATTGTCACCGGGATTGTCACCAGGCTTGTCACCAGACTGCCTCCACCTTTCACTGTCCAAAGCCACATCCCTCCATTTCCCAGTCCAGCTGGGCAATAACTGGCTCCTCCTTTTGCTGTTCCTTGTCTCTCTTTAGCACCCATGTCGGAGGCATGCCCCCAAACGCTCCAGGAAAGAAAGAATGTTGAGGAAAATCCAGATATGCCTCTGTTTCTGCTTTGTCTCGGGCATTTTGTACGAGATCTCCCTCTTGTCCAGCTGTGTCTTCTCCTACTTGCCCATGGCCCAGCACTACCTGACACCTGAGCAGGTGCTGAACCTTGGCAAAAGCATCATTTTCCTGGAGACGACGGAGCGCCTGGAGCCGCCCCCACTGGTGTCGTGCTCCGTGGAATCTGCTGCCCGGACTTACCAGGACAGGCCCATCATCCTCTTCATGAGGGGGCTCACCAACGAGACAGCCTTGGACATGAACACCAGCTATGCAGCCTTCTCCCTCTTGTCTTCCATGAAGAATGTCTTCATTTTCCCTCTGCAGATGGAAACCATCTTCCAGGAGACCCCTCTGCTCCAGTGGTACAACCAGGTGAGTGTCAAAACAAGTGGAAAACAGGGAAAGAGTTACAATTAGGGGTGGGAAAAAGCTTTAATAGGAATGAGGAATGCAGGACTGTGTGAAATTAGTGACTTTTATTGTTTTGGTTGGGAACAGATTCATTTTGGCCATGTTTTGCTGTGTGTTCATCTCTCTGTTTATGGCATACATGATCGGCCTTATCTGGAGAATCGGATTTTTTGGCAAAGGCAACATCGGTAAAAATAGATTGCAGACGTGTTTTGAGAAAACAGCCTTAATAATCTTCCCCAACAGAAGCTGGCTGAACAAAATGTGCTGCCTGAGCTCTTGATAGAGCTGCCTCACTCTGACGGAGCCCACGGGAGATAAGAGACAGGGGAGAGATTTCAGGTTCTGTAACAGCAACATGCAAAGCCAAGGTGGGATCTGGTGAGCTCCACCCTGGAAAAAGTTCCTGGCAAACTGCCCACAAGTAGCTTTGGTCAAACTGCTTGGGCAGGGCAGGCAGATTTCCTCCAAACTCTTTCTTTTCCCAAGAAAAAATGACTCAAAATGCCAACAAGTGCCGATGAAAAGCCTCCAGCCTGGTTTAAACAGCTGGGAGGGATCCAGGAGTGTGCTAAGTGGGTTGTGTCCCACTGAAATAGCAGGGAATGACTCATGGTGGCATTGGGTTAACACTGTAAGTGCCATCAAACCACCTGGGAAACGTTCCTGCATTCCTAATGCTAGCAAAGTGCTGTTCTGCTCCAGCTCCTTATCTTATCCCAGTAAAATGCAGTGGCTGGAGGCAGCAGCAGCTGTCAGCAGCGTTTGCAGCCATGCCGGTGCAGGTTTGTGGTGCCGTTTGCAGCCCCGTGGATGGATTGGATCCGTTCCCTGCCCGCGGCATCGCATCTCACCTTTCCCACTCCTCAGGTGGTCCCGGAGCAGGAGAAGAACTGGGTGCACGTCAGCTCGGATGCCAGCAGACTGGCGCTCATCTGGAAGTACGGGGGCATCTACATGGACACGGATGTCATCTCCATCCGGCCCATCCCTCAGGAGAGCTTCCTGGCGGCGCAGAAGTCGCGCTTCTCCAGCAACGGGATCTTCGGCTTCCCCGCCCGCCACAAGTTCATCTGGGACTGCATGGAGAACTTCGTTCTCAAGTACAACGGCAACATCTGGGGCAACCAGGGTCCCTTCTTGATGACGAGGATGCTCAAAACACTCTGCAACCTCACAGATTTCCAAGGCACCGAGGACCACAGCTGCCAGAACATCTCCTTCCTCAACCCCCAGCGCTTCTACCCCATCCCATACCCCGCCTGGAGCCGGTACTACCAGGTGTGGGATAAAAGCCCCAGTTTCAACCACTCCTACGCGCTGCACCTGTGGAACTTCATGAACCGCAACCGCAAGGTCGTGGTGGCCGGCAGCAACACCCTGGCTGAGAAACTCTACAAAACCTACTGCCCCACCACCTACGAGGACCTGATCCAGAATGCCAAGCACAGGGATCTCCCAGGCCCTGAGGACATTGAGTGATGTGGAGCAAGGAGGAAGAGGGGTGATCCTTCCAGCTAAACACAATCCGCGCTCTGTCGATATCTGGCTTTGTAGGAGAAAGAAAGAATTTTCCGTAACCACCCTTCCTGTTTCCTTGGGATGCTGAGAATGGTGGTGGGTATCCATCGGACGTAGCCTGCAAAGACACTTCTGCCTCAGTTCTGTTTCCTGATAGGTGCTCATGAACCAAACCTTCCAAATCCGACAGACTTTGAGCCTTTTCACGAGCTTCTCCAAGGGAAAAGTTCCTAAAGGGAGGGATGGCCTCCCAGGAGGAATGTTGTCTCTGCTCTTCTTGGAACTACTGGCAGATTCCCACATCTGAAAGGCTGGAGGCACAACAGACTTTGGACTGGAGCCTCCGGGGCAAAAGAGGAGAAGCCCAAACCAGCATCTTTTCCTGGTGTTTTCCTCACATGGACTTTACACCCTACGTTTTTGAGAGGGACTCTAGTGCGAGTGAAAATAAAAGAGTTCATAAACCATCACTCCCCTGAGCTCACTTCTCCCTGAAAAATGAGTCACATTTTCCAAAGGTTTGTGCTCCCACACTTTTACTTTGGCTTTTGCTGGGAAGCGGCTTCTCTGCCCCATCCTCCCAGGCCAATCCTGGCTGTAGAAAGCATGCTTGGAAAGGGGATGCTGAGACACCAAGGAAGAATAGGGATGGCCTACCAGGTTCCTCTTAAATAAATGGATTTCAACAGGCATGAGGTGGTCACCCATGTCCAGCTGTGCAAAAATCCCATCTAATCCCAACAGGGCTCATACTCTCTTTCCCAGGATAATGCCAATCCACGCAATTCCCTAAAGACAAGCCCAGCTTGCAGATCTCTACCAAGTCTCTCTGAACATCTGGTTTTAACTCAGGAGCAGAAAGGTGGGGATCAGTCTCCGTCATCCAATGTTTGCCATGTGCACAATGCTATCTCCTGCAAACACAGCAGCTGCTGAGCCGGCTGCAGCTCAGAATTTGGGATTCAGCAGGAGGAGGGAGCGCTCTCTCTGCACACAGGGTTTATGTGCTCCTGTGTTTGGGCAAGGGGCTCCTTCCTGGCCTGTGCTCCTCCAAAGTCACTCCAGTGTAAGGCCAGGTGGTGCCAGGCCAAGTGCTGGTGATTGTTGGAGCAGGAGCATGACATGAGGGAACATTTTCCCTCTCCTTTCCCTAGTGTGATGCTCTCATGGCTCAGCCCTGCCGCGAGTTTCAGGCTCTGGTGCCTCCACTCCAGTTTAGCTTTGCTCCACTCTCTGTTAGAACAGGGTTTTCCTTGCCCATGGGTTTTCCTCCATGACTTTGTCCTCCCAGCACTGAGGGAATGCAGGGCAGGAGCGTTACAGCCCAGGAGGTGCTCCCTGTTTCCCACGTGGCTCCGGACAGCTCAGATTGATCCCCACACCTTTTGACCACCCACACTCCTCGCTCTGCTCCCATCCTCATCTCTCCTCTCCAGTTTGTCTCTGGCAGCAAGTGAGGATTTGCCTTTTCTTCCCTGTGACTCGACTCTCTGGGAGTGTCCATGAGGAGAGGGATGGGACTGGGGTGTTCACCACTCAAGCTCCCTTCACAAGTGAGCTCAGGGAAGAGGCATTTCCAAGGCCCTGCTCTGTTATCTGGCAGCTCCTCTGAAGACGAGTCCAATCCCATCCCATTTCTCTCTTCTGCCTGACAGGAGGGGAGGAATCCTTCCAGGAGAGGAAAAATCCTGCCAGGAACCTGGAGCAAAGCCAGGCACCAAGCACAGCCAACCTCACCAAAGTTCTCACATGGGAGGTGTCTCTTGTGCTCACTTCCTGTGAGTCCCAGGAGAAGCTGGGAAAGAGCAGGAGGTGCTGGCTGCATTTAGGAAGTGTCTGGAGGAAGTGGAGAAGCTGCTGGAGCAGGTCCTGAGCAGAGTCTGGGTCTCCAGTACCTGCTGCACTGCCAGGATGACTGGGCCACCCACACCCGGTGCCTGCAGGATGCCCACACTGAGCTGGCTGCTCCCAGCAGCAGGGACGGAGCAGCACAGCTCTGGAGGGAAAAGGAGGAGAGCAGGAGGTGGAGGAAGCAGATTTTCCCACAGCAGCTCTTCCTGCAGCTGGTCCCAGCAGCTGCTGCAAGGTGCATGGTGGGAGGGTGTGAAACAGTGCCGGGCACGGCGCTTGTTGCTGCATCCTGCTGGTGTATCCTACACCTTGGCCACAGAAAAAGTGTCAGCCAGGCCTGCTGCTGGTTCCTCACCTTCATGAGGCGGTGAGGAACCTGAGATGGCAGATTCCCTGCCAGCCCCTGGGAAAATCTGTACTTTTGGGAGGTGCCAGCTGCAGGTGGTCAGAGCTGTGTGAGACAAGGGGTTTGTAAAGGGATTTCGTGTGATCCCTGTGTCCTGATGGATGCCATGGAGAGTTTAAGCATCCTTCAGATCAGTGAAAGGCTCCTGGATGCTCCTGGATTTGATGACAATTTTCTTTCCCCCCCTTTCCATCAGGAAGTCTCCTGAATGTGCCTCTCTTTGCCTGCTTCTGCCCCATCACCAAAAACTCCTTCCTCCCTGGAGAGTAAGTCCACCCAGACTGGATCATTCGTGTTCATTCAGCCCAGACGTCCCTGAAGCACAGGACCCCCTTACAGCCAGGACCTCACTGATGCTCTGGTCCCCTCATTTCACTGCTCCATTGGAAATGCAGCATTTTTCTCTGAGCACTATCCCTGCCCCATCCTGGCCTCTGCCCTCCCCACTGGTTTCGGATAGAAACAGCTCCTGACCCCCTCCATCTCCATTCTCCCAACACATCCGTGTCTTTGGAGGTCTCCCCTCTTGCCTTAAAGCACCAAAGCCCTGCCTGCCTGAGGAATGTCCCTTCCTGCAGATCCCAGTCTTTCTGCTGACTTTTCCCTCCTCTCCAGAGCCACCTCTGCCACAAATCCTTCGTGACCAGCTCTTTCCTTCCTGCCCACGCACAGTGCCAGCACACAAAGGCCACTGAGCCATATGAGCTCTGAGACAATTCCTGCCCTCACTTTCCCAAGCAGGTTGGGACAGAGATGCTGGAAACCAGGTGGACTACAGGAGGCAACTTTTTATCTCTTCTTTCTTCCACATTTCTGGCTGGATTCTCTCTGCCTGCTGCCTTTCCCTCAAGGGAAGGACATTCACGCACAAGTGCAGCCAGACAGGAGACCTCAGGTGCATTTACAGCTCCTTAGTTTCCCAAAAGATCTTCTCCACACAAAGATTCCATGGGACTGTGGGGATGGAGTTAGGCTGGGGAATTTGGGACAAGGTTTTGTTAGAGTGGGAAAGGGTTCACCTTCCCCGTGTCCATTTTTTTGGCAAGGAATTGAGAATCTGAAAGCTGCAGCTGTGGGAGCTCTGGAGCCTCATCACAGCTTCCCCTGTGACCAGCACTTGAACTTGGCAGATAAAAAAGCTGCTTTTGCTCTTTGCTGGCAGGTTTTAACCCCAGCACATGCAACAGATTGTGCTTTGTTCCAGAGGCATTTTGCCTGCTGCACTTGGATCCAATCAGGGCACTTGGGATGCTGGAGAGGGCAAAGCCACACTGCTCCATGAGTCACCGATCTCTTCAAATTTGCAATAAATAAATCAATAAAATAATCAGGGACCACATGGCCATGTTTGTCCTTGCTTTTCCTGCAGCTCAGCTACCTGCCTCTCCACCCTGAAACCCTACAGTGGCTTTGCTTGGTACTTTAGTGTGGATTTCCCATCCCTCCCAAAGCAAAATCCCAGTAATCCCAAAATCCCAGTAGGAGCTAGCAGATGGCCCCTCTGCTCACGGCCCTTCTGCTTCCCTGATCTTTCAGAGGGGCAGAAGAAGAAGCAAGTGAAGCAATAGGAGGAGGAGGTGGCAAAGCTGGAGGTGAAGCTGTGGCAGACAGCTGGAATTGGAGAGGGAAGGGAAGAGGAGGGAGCAGGTCTGGGGTGAGGGCATTGCTGCCTGCTTGGAAAAGATTTGGGGAGGAGTGATGGAACTCAGGATGGGTGTGAGGAATGCCCTTGGTGCTCCTCCCAGTGGCACCAGGGCAGGACTCCCAGCCCTCCGTGCTTTTGCTTTGCAGCTGAAACCTCTCCTGTCCTGGTTTTCTACTGTCTTTAGGAAACAGAGAGCTCACAAGCAAGGGGAGGGGAGCAGGAGGCAAGAGAGGTGGCAAGAGGAGAGGATGAAGCCGTGTGAAGAGATGGAGGGCCTGAGGCAGCTCTTCTCACAGCATTGCAGGCCGAGGCCAGCAGGAGCAGTGCCATGGAGGGGGGAGCAGCACCCCACGGGCTCCCCAAGGCAGGACAGGAGGTCCCAGCAGCTGCTCCACCTGCCCAGGTGCAGCTGGCAGCCCAGAGGGACCTTCCTGTGCTCCTGGGGCACGCCGGTGCTCTGGGGTGGGAGGGGCTGGCAGCCCAAGGCTGGGCTCCTGTCAGACACACAGCTCCTTCCAGTTCCCAGAAAGTGAAGAGTTTCCCAGGGGCTGCAGGCAGAGAGGTGCAGGGGGGCAGCCTGAGGGCCCTGGGGACAATGACAGCCGGGAGTCAGGGTGGCGGGTGCTGAGCCAAGGCCAGCGGGGGCAGAGGGGGGCACAGGTGAGCAGGGCAGTGCCCGTGTCCTCACCCCTCCTGCGGCCTCCAGGACATGCCTGTGGATAGGGGTGGACCCACACCCAGGCAACTCCGGGAGCATCTGCTTTGTGGGTGTCTGCTCTCAGCTCAGGACGCCTTCCACCATCCCAGGGTGCTCCAAGCCCTGTCCAGCCTGGCCTTGGACACTTCCAGGGGTCCAGGGGCAGCCACAGCTGCTCTGGGCACCCTGTGCCAGGGCCTCAGTACCCTCACGGGGAACAATTCCTTCCCAATACCCCACCTAAATCTACTCTCTGAGCATGGATGAGACTGTGCCCACGGCCACAAGAAACCCACAAGGTTGGACAGGGCTTGGAGCACCCTGGGACAATGGGAGGTGTCCCTGCCCACAGCAGGGGGTGGAATGGGATGGGTTTCAAGGTCCTCTCCAACCCAAGCCAGTCTGGGATTCCATGATTAAGTTATCAAGGGAGATAACACCAGAAATGACCAAAGTTGTGTCCTATCATGGCCAGTGAGAAGACCCAAAATTGTCACCAGCAGACTTTGTACCTGGTGGCACATCTTCTGCCCTTTGGAAGACATCCCAATGATGAATAAAAATCCAGAGAGCTTCCCTGGCTGGTGAGGGGAAGAGGTGGCTGCAAACCCATTTTACCACGTTCCCATCTTCTCATTCCTTTTTTGCCTCAGCTCCTATCCTGGGCAGCAGCCCAAGGCCACGAACACCCAGGAAAAGAAGACAAGTGAAATAATAATAATAATAATAAAAAAAAAGAGTCCTCAGCTCATAAAAAGCATTTAAACAGATGCTTAACTCTAAGCAGCCTTAAAATATTTGCTGAGCTTAGACTAAGCCTGATTTCAAGCCCCATTTCAAGCCCATCCGGTGATGTTTTGCTCTATTTGGCACTCATTAAACACAAAGGATCACATGAATATTGTCAGCAGGAGGAGTCACCCACCGAGGTGTCATCCATCAGAGCAATGCTTTAAATTCCAGTTGAGAGCACCTTTTCCTTGTCATCAGATCTGAGTGACACGTGGGTTGTGACAGGATGGCATCTGATGGCCAGGTGATTGTGTTGTGGGAAGGAAAGGCCCTGAGCCGGCCCCTCTCAGGTGTGGTCAGCTGAAGGGACACAGCTCTTGGGGAATCTCTGTGCTCAATTCACTCTTTTCTGCTCTAGTTTTGAATGCATTTCATAATAATATTCTGCAGAGAGGGGAAAAATTGCTGAAAATTACCAAAATAATGATCTGTGATGCCCGGTCTGTTTCTTTACAGATCCAACTGCTCTCAGCAAACAAAGCTGAAGGTAATGATGGCATTTTGAAGTGAATCAATTTGGATGTAGATGCATTTTTCATAACTTCCAGCCCTTCAGAGCACAATCTCTGTCTCCCTCTCTAACAGCTGGCTGTGCTTCCCCTCACGTGAGCCATGGACCGGACACTTCCAGTCCTTCTGCTGTCAGCACAGCTCACAAACCAAAACTGTCCCCTGGCATTGCAGCCAGATTCCAAAGGAATGAGGTTTCCATGAGTTCTCCATCAAGTTTCACAGCAAAGGGGTGACCTTGCCTCCTTCAAATGATGCTGATGGTTATCTGCACACAAGCAAGGACCTTGGGCCTGCTGTGGATTCTTCATTGCAGTCCAGGGGAAGGAAATGGGGGATTTCTGCTCCCTAACGCAGGCAGAAAATAAAACCAGTCCTAAACCTGGGTTGGCTGTTGGCAAATACCCAAGGGGGGGGCATTGTGACCCCTTTGACATCCTCTTGCCAGTGACCTTGAGGTCGGAGGTTGCTCTCCAAGGACTGGTGCCACTCCCAAAGGGACAGTTGTGTCCATGCTTTCCATAAAGGAAAAGCAGGTGTTGACCAGGACTTGCTTCCATGCTGGGGCCTCAGTTCATTTTTGACCCTCACAGGCCTTTTCTCTCTGGAGGGACCCAGGAGGTGACCAAAGTGGTGCTGGTGAAGATCCATCAGGTGGTACCGGAGCTGGGACCATCCCTGTCCTGAGAGCACCAGGATGAAGCTGGCGTTGGGCTCGGGGATCTGTGTGGGTGGGATGGGGTGGGGCAGAGCTCCTGGGGGCACAGGGGAATGAATTCCTTGGCCCCCTTGGCTGGGCAGCTCCATGACCAGCACCTCCCTGGGAAAGCTGCCCCAGGCGCTGGCTGAGATTTTGGGAAAGCTTTGGGCAGGAATTAATCGAATTAGGGGAGGAAGCTGCTCCTTCGTAGAGGGATGTAGGCTGTGAGAGCAAGGAGTTGCTTGCTCTGAGGCTTCTGGTGCCCATCAAAGGGGAGAAGGGGCCCCCCAGCCCCTGCCCAGTGCTCGCTGCCCTGGTACCAGCACCCGCCTCAGGGAGGAGGTCACCCCAACAGGGAAGCTGCTGAAAGCCCAAGAAAGCTGCAGAGAAACCCAAACTCTGGGAGCAGTGCCCGTTCATCCTGGAGGATGTGCTGGAGGAAAAAGCTGGAGAGCCTGTGGGTCAACAGGGTACATCTGTCCTTCCAGTGCCACCAGCCCTGAGCCGCTCCAGGGACACAATAACCCCTCCAAAGTGTTTGGGTTTGTTTTGTCTTGCTTTTTTTGTTTGTTTGTTTTGTTTGTTTGTTTGTTTGGTTGGTTGGGTTTTTTTATGGGAGTAACCCAAACAGCAGTAAAAATCCCCCTCTGAGAGGCACGTGGGATGTTGGAGGCAGAACCACAGGGTCACACAGGGAATAAACTTCCCCTGCTCCCACCTCTTGAGGCTGCTTTTTAGGATCTCTCCAGCAAATCTGCCTCTCCAGCAAGCCTTTCCTGGGCTAAATTACCTAAATCATCCTTCTCCCTGAGGGAAGGAGGGTGTGTGAGGGCACGGCACGGGGATTTCAAGGCGACACCCACCACCCAAGCCCTCCTCGTGCCGAGCACATCCCACAGCTCTCCCTGCGAGCGTTCCCGAGCTCCCGGCGGTGCAACACCACCACCTAGCACCGCGCGGGATTCTCCATCGGCCCGGCCTCCAGAGAAGGGCAGCGCTTCTGCTCCGGCTGCCGAAAGCACACGGGGAAAAAGCAGCGACTCAGTGACTTTTCCCCGACTCAGTGAATGTTTCCTGGAGGTGTTTTTAAGGAGCATTCCTGGGTTCGTTTCACTGCGTGGCGTGTCCCCCTTTCCCTGGCGCGTTATTTGGGAATGCTGAGGAGGTGTGGGAGGCAGCGGAGGTGCTGGCCAAAGCCAGAAAATCCACACCCCTCCTTCATTTCCCAATATTTTGCATCCCCAGGACATTCCTGCTCACAAAACCCCCTGGAGCTGTAAACACCTCCCAGGAGAAAATGCTGCACATACCCCATAGCCTGAAAATTCCCCAAACTGACCCTTCAGCAGTCCTCCCCTAAAGCAAACAGGGGCTGTATCTTGGGATATGTACAGCTGGGAAGCGATGGCTGTCAGGGATCTTCCCTGGGGTTTGGACAGGGCTTGGAGCTGGAAGGATGCTCTGAGAGGTGGGTGGTGCTGCTGAGGGCTTGTGCCTTGTCCTGGGGGATGACAATGCCAGGCTCACCTGCCTCAGGTTGTGAAGAGAATCCCCACTCGGACCTGCAAGAGGCTCCAGGCTCTGGTGAGGCATCAGCAGCAGCCCAAGGATGACAAATTCCCTGCTCTCCTCCACCTGAGGGATGAGCGGGTCCAGCAGGGGTGGGAAAAGCAGGCAGTGCGAGAGGCCCGGGGGAGCTTTGCCTCCACAGCTCTCCCTCATCCCAGGGGAGGGGACACTGTGTCCTCTAAACACGTGGACTGGGAGACCTGTACCCGCGGCCATGGGATGCTGTGCCCTGGCCCAGTGGGCAGTGCCCCAGAAATGCCCCCTGAAATGCCCCAGGAAAGGGCATTTGGGGTGGTGCAACCTCTGCAGTTGCTCTCTGCATGTCGATCCCATGTGGGCTGACCTGCAATACTCAGAAAAAAACACTGACTGCTCCCAAAACCCGAGCAGGGTGAAATACACCTCTGGCAGGGCTTACAAATCCCTTTTCCCACCCCTTTCCTACATAACCCCGTGTCGTGTGGGCCCACAGGCCTAGCAGGACATGGGGGTTTCCTTACTCTCTCCCAGCTCAAATCCCAAAGCCCCCAGCTGGAAAAAAAAAAATCTTTTTTTGGGGGGGAAAAAATCATTATTCATGCAATTGGGAGCAAAACAGAGAATCAACTTGGGAAAAACTCTCTGGAACAAATCTAGAGATAATTGGAGTGATGTAACGGTGAAATAATGGAATTACTAAAAGAAAATTAACAACAACAACCTTAATTTATGGGGAGAACTCGTGTAACTCCAGTGGTGGCAGTGTCTGAATTAAATTACTTCTTACACAGAAAAAAAAAATTATAGAGATTTTACCCAAGGAAAGCCTGGCACAAACACTGGGAAGATTTTCCTTCTTGCAATAGAAATTAAATCCCAGGCCTTCATCTGGCAAATTCAAAATAAAAATGAGGATTTGGGGACTATTTTCAAGCCATGGGAGTAGAGGAATGGTCTCCTGTGTGGGTATCCTGATGCAACGATGGTGTTTGGTCCTCTTAGTTCTAATTTTTGGAACTGTTTTTTGACAAATCTGCCTCTCCAAACCTGGCAGCAGTGACCTGGAGCCCTTCCCTGTGGGTCGGTGGTGGCGGGGAGGGGACACACGCTGGGGACAGGGAAGTGACAGCGCTCTGCCAGCAGCCACTGGATGGTGCCACAGGACCGGGAATGAGCAGCAGCCGCCCTGCAGCCCCCCCCACCCAGGGCTGCTCCCGGGCTCTGCTTTTGGGAAGACCCCGATGCTGGGGTTCTCCCAAGGTTTGGGACCTTCCTGGTCAGTCACCGAGGAGGATAAACGACGTTTCCTAGGTGTGATTTCTCCTCTCCCTTCATCACACGCGTGAGCAATGGCAGGGGCTGATAGTGCCAGGAGCTCCGGAGCCTCAGAGAGGCCTCAGAGCCTCAGCTCTCCCCGGACATCCTTAGGGCACAGGCACGGCCCCCTTCCCACGGGATGTGGCACTCCACAGGCTGGGGGCAGCTCTGCACACTGGACACTCTCGTGTGTGCCTTCTTGATTCCCCAGCAGCTTTCCTTCTCCTCGTCTTCCTCTCTCTCCTCACTCTCCTCTCGGCCAAAGCTCCAGAAGGTGATGGAAAAAGCCTCATTTTCTGCTGCAGGAGGAACCTGGCCTGCATTCCCTCAGACAGAAAACCCACAGCTGCTGTCTCCTCCCTCCTTTCCTTCTGGAATCGGTGGGAAATCCAATCCCAAAGGATGACTCTTCGCACTGTGGGCATGACCATGTCAGCTTGACCCCTTCTAGAGCTCATCTGTGTAAATTAAGTTAATTTTCCTAATTCTGTCTGTATTTTGGACATTTCTTGCAGTGCATTTATGATCTTGGTCTCCATAAAGTATGAAATTTGGGAAGAAAACTCACACTCAATTCCTCTTCTCTTTTCCACTCCACTTCTGGTTCAGACTCTTACCCCTCCCTATTTCCCACATTTCCAGATGGGTTTTAATATTAGGAAGCAGGACACATCCAAGTGGGGCTGAGCAGAACACGGGGAACAAACTTAATTCCTCTGGAAAAAAAAAAAAAATTCTGCACAACTGTTCACAAATAAGCAGAAACTCCCTTTTTTTCCTGTAAAAAGTTGCAGGTGGCAGTGAGAATTTGTTCCATGGAGGGGGTGACAGGAAACCCGGGCTGGGCACTGGTGCTGCCACCGTCTAAAACTAATGGGAAAACAAATTCCTGCCCCAAAGAGCAAACAGGCAGGAAAAGGGCAGAAAGCAGGAGCTGTTCTGCCTCGACGACGTGGCAAAGCTGGTGCCAAGGCAGGTGCTTGTTCATTCAGCTGCCAACAAGTGCAAAAATCACTTTTCTTGTTGGCTTTCCCGGCAGTTTTCCTGCCTGAGGTGCTTTCGGTGAGCTTCAAACACCAAAGTGTTCCAAGTGGGGGTGGAAAAGTGGGGAAAAACTTTTCCTAATTTTGGGAAAGCCCAGAAACAGCTGAGAGTCTTGTGCCAAGGGAAAGGTGATGCTCACACGCTGACCAGTGAGGGAGTTGAGATGAGGAAAAAGAGGTTTTGTTCCACTTTGGGCACCTTGAGCCAACGTGTTCCATGGGAAGTTGGGATCAAATCCATGCTGTTGCTGTGCCCTGCTAGCCCAGGGACAGCAGGTGGTGCAGGGTGGTGGGTCAGGCTCAGTCCATAGGCCGGAAAACAAGTCCCAGTCCTTGCTGCTCAACCCCCAGAGGCTTTGCCTCAAAGTCAGAAAATTCTGGGATGGTTTGGGTTGGAAGGGACCTTAAAGCCCGTGTTGTTCCACCCCCAGGGACATCTTCCCCTTCCAGGTTGCTCCAAGCCCTCTCCAACCTGGCTTCAAACAACTCCCAAAGTTTTGTTCAGTGGTGGATGACTCAATCCTTGCATCCTGCTGGGATTTGGAGGATCAGGGCCTGTCCCACCCCCCTGGTTTTCCCTCAGTCCTCACCCCTCTGCCCTCCATCCCTTCCAAACTGCTCTTTTATGTGCCTCCTCCTAATTTTTTAACTTTTTTAGCTCAGCAAAGCACAGGGAGTTTTCCATGGTCTCCACCAACTGCTGACACCTCATTTCTCCTGCCAGAAGTGACTCCTTTGGCTTTATCCTCTCTGGAGTCTCTGGGAACAGTAAAACAAGCCCAGAGCCAGCAAGATAAAGACCTGGCCAATTAAATGAAGGAGAAATCACACAAATCAGTGGGTTTGTGGGTTTTGTTTTTCCCAATGACTTTTCCTTCACGGGCTCCTGTAACTGGTAATACTTTTACAAATCATGAATATACAAGGGAATATCAGTAAATATTCAACCCACAGCACTAACAAGCTCTGAATGCAGCACAGCTCTCCCAAAGCTGAAAAAAATAATGAAGGAAAATAAAAATCCTATCAAATTTATTCAGCTGGAATATCTCAACTAGAGAGGTATTCTCCCATAATATTTGGGGCAAGCACAGTGCCATAAATCTTAGTGCCATTAATCCATAGACTCATTCATCTCTGTTCAACTCCATAAAAGCAATAACCTTGTCACTATAGGGAGGAAGATTGGACTTTTAATTGCATATAGATTTCAGGAGAGTTCTTATCTCCTACTCCAATTTGTAGCTCCAGTTTGTCCCTTGGTCAAACTCCATGCAAATCCAGCTTGCTCTCACACACTCCAGATTTTGCAGGGGCTTGGAAAGAACCTGTTCAGAGCTGTCAGATAATGCACCCAGCCTTTGCAGGCTCGGCTTTATTAGACAAGCCTAGATTTAATTAGCTCCTCTGAGCAGGAAATGCGTTTTTCAGAGGACGATCAAATTTATGGAAACAAAACCCCAACAACTGTTCACGAGTTCCCTGACTCATCTCCCTTGGTTCCACAAGTGCTGCCAAATCCATTCCTCGCAGTCTATGGTCAATAAAAAAATAAAAGCAAAATAAATAAAATAAAGGCAAAATAAAAGGTGGGAGAGGGTTCTCTTCCCTCCCTCACCAGGAACAGCAGCTGGAAACACAGGATTTACTCACAGGGCCACGCGTTCTGCAGTCTCTGGGGTCTGGTTTTTCCCAGGCTTAACTCGGCCAAGCAACTCCAGCGGCCCAAACCTCCTTGCTGCTGTGCAATTGGTCAAACCAGCAAGCCCAGTTCAGCCCAGCAAATATGGAACTGCTCCTCCCAGCCCACAGCCAAGCAGGATGGATTTGGTCCAGCACCGTGTGCTCCGCGCGTGCTGCTCCTTCCAGCAGCTCCGGCCCCATGCCATGGATCTCAGAGCCCAAATTCACATCCTTGAGGGTGAAGTGTCTCCCTGCAATGCAGGGCATGGGGGACAGAGGTTGTGTTTGGGGTGGGTGGCCCCAGGATTGTCCCCAGGCAGCACCTGGGCAAGTGTCCCCCTCCCCTTTGCACTGGGGGCTGTGGGTGTGGTTCAGGGGTTTGTGTCCTTCACATAAAAACACTGGGACATGATGAGCTGTCACCAAGATATTGGGTCATCCTCAGGGTGCTTCTGGATCTCTAAGTCCAAAAAATAATTAGGGTATCACAATTATTTTTTTTTTTAGCCTGCTGGGCTGTTGAGGAAAGCTTGGAAAAGGGAACTTTGGACTCAGTAAAGACCCAGAGATTTCCCAAGCAGATAATTTTGGCTTCAGGGCTTAGAGGAGACATCAGCTCAGCTGAAAAGAGGATACTTGGGTCTGTGTCCAAGACAAGGAACCATATAATCACAGGATTGTTTGGGTTGGATGGGACATTAAAGCCCATCCAGTCCCACCCCCTGCCACGGGCAGGGACACCTTCCACTGTCCCAGGTTGCTCCAGGCCCCATCCAACCTGGCCTTGGACACTTCCAGGGGCAGCCACAGCTGCTCTGGACAGCCTGTGCCAGGGCCTCACCTCCCTCACAGCCAAGAATTTCTTCTGCATATCCAACCTAAATCTCCCCTCTTTCAGTTTGAAGTCATTCCCCCTTGTCCTGACACTCCAGTCCATTGCAAACAACCTCCCTCCCTGTTTCCTCTTGGCTCCTTCAGGCACTGGAAGGCCACAGTGAGGTCACCCCTTGTCTCCTCTCCAGGCTGAACAATCCCAGCTCTCCCAGCCTTTCCTCACAGCAGAGCTGCTCCATCCCTCTGATCATCCTGGTGCCTCCCCTGGACTCTCTCCAGCAGCTCCAAATCCAAACCCCAGGTTCTCTCTGCAGCAGGAGCTGCCGTTCCATGGCTGCGGATTCTCCCGGTGCTGTCATTCCCAACAATGACGTTCACCACCCTTCGTGGTGCTGAGCACGAGAGAAGGTCCCTCAGGGCCACAAACACAGGAGCAGCTGTAACACCCAGTGTTACAACCAGGCTCATAAATAAATGATTCTCTGCTCCAGAATGGGATTTTTTTTTTTTTTCAGTGGAGTTCACAGCATTAAAATATTTCATCCTGCGAGTTTTTGGACGAGGCAAGAAAATGAAAACTGATGCTGGCAGATTAGGAGCCCAGGAATTCCCGGATACAGCTCTCTGTCAGCTCCCCATAAGGCTCCTGCCCCTAATCTTGTCATCTACACGCCTGCACACATCAAAGTGTGACCGATAGATAGCTGGCTCGGGGACTTGTCACAGCTTTTTTGCAGCAGAAAAATAAAATGTAACTTACAAAGCTGTTTCCTCGGGAATTTTTTTAGTTCTAAGTCAGTCGTAAACTTGCATTTCAAATCTTTCTGGGTGTTTTCCTGCCTTCCACATTCCCCTGTGTACCTTTCCCTCAGCACCACTTACGTGTTTCCTATCTAAATTAAACATTCCTGGGCTTTTCGGTCCTTTTCCAGTGGAGGCTGAGAACATACCCGCAATTTTTCTGCCCTCCTAAGAACAATGAAGTGTTTAGAAGTGTTTAATCTCTACCCTGAAACTTGCTGCACTCTACTCCTCAGCAAGCTCAGGGTTCCACCCACTCTGACTTCATCACATCATGGATTTGGGGTCCCCCTGTAATTATTAATCTGATTTTCTGGTATTTTCTCTCATCGTGTGACTCTTTATATCTTACTAAGGAAATAAAACACCCAAATATTTTCTTTTTTTCCCTCAACCACCCTTCTGTGTCCATACTTCTCCCAAGAACGTGTAGAACCTGAGCTGGGGGGCTTTGGCTGAGCAGGAAGGTTGGAGCTGATGATTTAGACAAGAAGAGAACAACTGGAAACTGCAATTCTGGTCTTCAAGACTTTGTCTTTTTTTAATATTCACGTAAAAAAAAAAGAAAAACAACAACCAAACAACAAACAAGCAAAAAAAAAAGAAAAAAAAGTCCAGCAGGCAAAAAAAAGGCAGAAAATCTAAGTTTATACTGAGAGATACCAACCATGGAAAAGAGTAACAATGTTTTTAAAATACAACAGGATCTACCTCTGCAAAATAAATTCTTCTCCTTTAAAAACAAGTCCTTAAAACAAGCCCTTTGCCTGAACAGAAGAGAGGGTCCGTACTGACATCCTGCAGCCAGCTGCTGTTGGCTGGAAGCTCTTCCCACCCCTCTGCATGGTGGCTGTTTCCTCCAAGCACCTGCCAGGTGTTCCCTCCTCCTCCTGCTGACCTTCCCCGGGATCTCCTGGAGCTGTGCTGGGGATTTGCCTCCATGTGCTGGTGGAGAGCTGGTGGTTATGGAAGCTGAGGTTTATGGAGCAGTGATGGACATGGGGAGGAGGGGGATGCTGTTTGTGCTCACTGGGAGCACAGCCTGCCCCCTCTAATCCTAGGAGCCACCAGAGATGGCAGCTCAGCTGGTGGTAACCTGACCTTCCAAAGGCTCAACTCTGAAGAAACGTTCAGCTGTAGATTCGGGTCCCTCCAAGATACCAAACACTCAGGGAACACCAGCATTTTGCCAAAACAATTTTGCCTGAACTGAATTCCTTCAGAGAACTTGTAATCCTGAGGAGTGGTACTCGAGCCTACTGCAGATGCCATCAAAATGGTTATTTTGGAGGATCTGGACCCCTTTTTTCTACTCATAGGCATTGTCTAGGGCTTTTTTAGGATGTGCTCTGGAGCCTGGTGGGAGGACCAGCTAAGAGTTCTCAGCTCTCTCTTCCCACAAAAGTTCTGACCTGTCTCCCTCTTCGCCCCTCAAACAAACCCTCTCTGATGGATTGGCTGGGGGAGGCAACTGGGTTCCACTATGGAGTTAATCTTCCCATCACTGGGGGGAGAATTACCACGGGGCAGTCCTGATGTCGGTGTGGAGTTACAGATCTAATGCTCCCTGGGATTCCTGCTCCAGAGGTAACCCTAATTAATTCTAAATGAGAAATTCTCCTGGCTCCATTAAAGATGACATCTGCGGGAGCTCCGGTGGCACACGGAGGCTGGGAGCTATTAGAGCAGGAATAACAATGGATTATGTACATTCCCTGGAGAGATCTGAAGAAATAAATACACTTGGCTATCACAGGCTCCAGCAAACGTCTCAGTAACAGAAATCAGATTAAATATCAGAGCAGATCAGTGTTGGAGTACAGCCAGCAAAACAGAGGTGGGACCGGGTAGAGAAGATACCAGGGAGGAAAATGCCTTGACCACAGGCTCTGCTTGCTTTGGGCACAGCCAAGGGGACACAACTAAATTTACTTCAAATACACAGCGATTATCAAAGGGGAATTTTCACTATTTGAGCAATTAAGAAAAGGCACAAGGCACCGCTCCTGGATATCAGTTTATACAGAAAATTGGAGCAAAATGTTCTACTCTGAGAGCACCACAAGGCATTACTTTGGTCACAGGTACCTCCTGGTGCTGTTAATACTAACGGGCAGTCGAGTAAAACTGATGTTCAAAACAAAGACGCAACCTCAGAGTAGAGAAAACCTGCTAGAAAACACAATCCTATTTACAGACTGCTTGGTTTGCTGCACTTTTTGCTTGTGAAGTTAAAAATATCTGATAGCACAACTCAAGGCCTGCAGCTCTGCTAGACGTAGTCGTATTTCGAAGGGTATGGGCGTCTCCCGTCCTCACTTCGAGGAGCTTCTTCATATCCCATACCCTTCCTGGTCTTTGGGTCAGCTTCATACCCCGAGCCGACCTTGTAGGGCCCGGTCCTGTAGGAGATGTTCCTGCCTGAGGCGTTGTAGGACACGGCTTTGTAGCTGGAAGAGACACAAGAGGAACATCAGCCTCTGGAGGGGCTGTGACTGCCCGGGACCCTGTCTTGTGTTTGAGTGCAAGATGTTCCCAGCAGTGTGTATTCTATCACCATCTGTGGAAAACCAGGTGGGGGGTGGGGGTGGGGTAATCCTCTGTCAGTGGGTCAGTTTTTAAACATAAAACAAACAGGTGGGGCAGTTTCCTTTATCTCTTCCACACCCATCCTCATCCAGAGATATCTTCTGCTAATGGGCCATTGAGTCTCACTTAATGAATGATAAAACCACATCATCCCATTGGGAGATGCTCCATCCAGGGGGAGGAGCCAAGCATTTCCTACCTGGATAAAAATCTGAGATTTGGAACACCAAGCAGTCTTTTCTTCACTGGATTCCCAGAGGAAGACCAGGTCTATCTACACCACCACTGGATCCAGAGAAAACTCCACCCTTTCTACAGGATCACTGCTCCAACAGAACCACATCTGCCACTCCAGGATTGCAGCCACCATTTAATGGCACTGCCACCAACACCCTGAGCCACAGGGGGTCAGGTTGTGTTCTGACTCTGTCAGTGGGTTTGGTTTTTTGTATTACTGCATTTTAATTTTAATTCTCCTAATAAAGAACTGTTATTCCTATCCCCATATCTTTGCCTGAGAGCCCGCCTTAATTTAAAATTTATAATAATTTGGAGGGAGGGGGTTTACATTCTCCATCCCAAGGGAGGCTCCTGCCTTTCCTTAGCAGACACCTGTCACTCAAACCAAGACACACCCTGTGCTCATGGTGGGTTTTAGGGAACTTTGTGCTGCGTCATCACTTGGAGGCACTCAGAGAGCTCAGCCCACCATCCATGGGCAAGCTGCAAGTCCCTTTCAGGTTCTTTCACAAGCATACACTTTCTTTCCCTTGGGAAAAAAAACATTTGTGGAGTGATGGACCCACCTGCAATAACCAGCTATGTCCAAGTACAAATTCCTGGTGATGTTACACCATCCCTGGAAGTGTTACAGGCCAGGCTGGACAAGGCTTGGAGCTACCTGGTCTATGGAAGGTGTCCCTGAACATGGCAGGGGTGGAATGGGATGGGCTTTAGGTCCCTCCCAACCCAAACCACTCTGGAATTCTATGATTCCATGTAAATCATGGCTCAGCTGATGCAATCTACCCTTGCTAATGATCTGCCGTGCAACCTGCAATTCAGGGGCCTGAATCTACCAGCACAGTGCAAATGTCACGTTTTGAGGTGGGTCCTCATGTTCTCTCTGTTGGTGTGTGAGTCACAGGGTCAGGGAGGGCAAATGCTCACTTTGGACCCACGGAGGGCAGCTCACTAATCACGGGCTTCAGGAAGTGCTGAATTAACGGCTGGACTCTGATCTTAAAGGTCTTTTCCAACCTAAAGGGCTCTGTGTTCCCATCGTCACGAGGACTATCATGACAGGGCTGTGGGACATCTGGACACCCCAGGTTTCCTGCAATACCTTCCCACGTCCCCCCAGCTCAGCTTACCGGGATTCTTCTGGGATGAGCCCTTTGCAAGCAAGGCACATCATGATGCCTCCCACGAGGGCCAGGCCCCCCGCCACCCATCCGACAAAGAGGGCTGAGCCAAAGGTGTACCTGCAAAACAGGTGTGGCTGGTCAGGGTGTGGCAGGTCCTGTTTGCTGCTGCTGAGACACACTGAACCCTGGCATCCTCCCTCTGGCCCTGCAGCTGTACCCAGAAGTCCCCAGAAGCCCCTCCTGCAGTCTGAACCCAAATGGCCCCCCTTATCTCATTCTTGAGCTGCAAGGACAGAGGCATCCCAGCCCATTTGCTTATCCCCAGCCCAGACAAGAAGATCTATCTCCTAATGATGCCTTAAGTTTTAGCTTTCATATTTTCCACATTCTGTGCTACATTAGTATGTAACTCTGAACTTCACATAAAGTATTAGCAAGTTCTCTCCACAGCTCAGTCAGACAGAACAGTCCTTTTCCAGCCCCAGAACCAAGGACACTGCTGCAGCTTCAGGCCCCAAAAGTGTAAACAACAGAGAATTGAGGAGAGCAGACTGGGAGGATGGGACTTCATAACCTGGAGCTGTAACTGGACAATTAACCCCAATCTGGAAATGGACCAAAACTTATAAAAGTGTGAAAACTCATGACTTGGATTCCATCTTGGGTGGAGCCACAGCCGGGCTCTTGCACTGCCCAAGGTGCATCCTTTGAAGGCCTTTTAATAAATCCCTACTTTATTCCTTTAACAGTGTCCAGCCTCTGTTCCAGGGAAACTCTTTAAGCATCACTAAGAATAATCTTCCAAGTCCTGCAACCATCCCAACATACTCCCAGAGTTTGCCAATCCTTCAGCAGCAGCCCTGAGGGAGATTTCCACAGTGTGGCACGCTGAGCCAGCTGAGCACCCACCTGTTCTGGACGTTCTGCATTCCCTGGTACATGTTGGTGGTGGACATCCAGAAGTTTGTGACCAGCATGTTGGCAAACACGGACACTCCAGTGATGGCACACAGGCCTGAGATGGGACAGAAGGACAGAATGAGAGCCACACAGTGCAGGAAGTCACCTGCGGCCTCAGGGAAGTCTCATCTCAAGAATAATGTTGGAAAACCTATAAGTGATGTATTAAGCATTTGCAGTTTTGAAGAAGCTGAGTATTCCTGCAGCCTTGTAGGCTGATATTTAAAACCTACAAACCAGGCTACAGCGACCCTGGGAATCTTCCTAAGGTTATTATGGATAAAGCCTGAAACTGGAAAAAATATTCTATATAAATAAAGGCTATAATAATATATGGCAACAACATATATAAAACAAACCAAGATATATATTTCCTTTCCCATTTGTGGGATGTTTTTTTCAGCCTTCCATGTTTTGTCCATACAAACTTTTGGTTTCCAGAGATTTTTTTGTTCCCTAATCAGAGCTAAAAACCACTTGACGCCAGAAAATCAGGATGGAGGACAATGCCAATAACTTCAGAAATGCATCGAGACTTACCCAGTCCTCAATTCCAGGGAAATGCAAAGCCTTCCATGTGGAAGACACGACAGTTCCCACTTACCAGCAACGATGAACATGATGCCAGAGGTCAGGGTCATGTTGGCTTTGGCCGTATCCTCCATGCTCCCAATCCGGACGCATTTCAGAGCAAAAATGCACACAAGGAGGCCGAGGATTCCCAGGACGATCCCCACGATCATGAGGGCCCTCACGGCCTGGAACATCGCTGCAAAACAAGCAGCAAGAGCCTCGCTGAGTGGCTGAAATGGGATTTGTCAGAGTCTGGGGGATTTTTAAAGATTGCCTCTGTCTGAAAAAAAGAAATATTAAAGAAGAAAACCTTGGAAAATGGGCACTGGATATACTCTGTGTTATCTGGGGCAACTCTGGAAGTGTGGATGTTTGACTTAGGTTCCCAAAGAGTTTGATGGGTTAGGCACCACTTTTTAAGAAATGTTCAGTAGCAGCCGTTGCGAAATTCATGGAAAAGAGTTAGTGAGGAGCTGGGATAAGCATGGATTGTTCCATAACCACAGTGGCTGACAAAGGGCTCTTCTTTCCTCCCCAGTCAGCAAGGGAAGCAGACAGCTCCACCGCCTACCCAGGATATTTCCAACAACTGCATGACTCAAAATGCAGTTCTATACATTCCCGCCTCCCTGTAAAGCACATGGGAAAGAGGAAAAGCACCTTGACAAACATTACACAGAGAGCAGGAGAGAGCACCAAAGCTCTGGCAACCATCTCCCCCACCATATCCTTCCCAGGGTATTTTGGAAACATCAGTCCTGGACAAATCTGTCCATGTTCATGAATAAAACATCCAAATACCCCCATCCTGAATTTATTCAGCAGTGTGCCATGAGCTGGAAATGCTGGTGGGCCATGCCCATGGGAGCTGAGGCCTGAAGGAGGCAAAGCCTCTCAGATTCCTCTTGGGTGGAACAGAAAAGTAAAATTAAAGAGGAACTTGCACCTTTAAAACTGGAGAAGTGTGGGGGGGGAAGAGTACTTGAATGCCTAGGTGATTCTCTAACAAGGTAGCACATATCCCATATCCCATCTCTTTCCAGCCACTTCCTCTCCCCACTTGTCCTTGGCACAGACAGGGAGGCGGCGGAGGCCTGGGGGGATTGCTGGGAGGTATTCCAAGGGCTGCTGGCATTTGGCTGGGACGCTTCGCAGCCTCTCCGTGCCCTGCCACTCGCTCCCACAGCCCTGGGTCTGGCTTTGGTGCCTCCCAAGCACGATTGCCCCTCCTCAGGGAAGAGAAAGAGGGCTCGGGACGGGGTGCAGCAGGTGGAAAACACATTCCACAGGCCCAGGGTCTTCTCTGCCCTGCCCGCCACCCCTTTGCTGGATGACCGCGGTGCAACAAGGGTGCAGGGGAGCACAGAGCCCTCGCACAGGTCGGAAGAAGGGCTGGTAAACCCTTCCCAGGAGGGTGCTGAGTGCCTGGGTGGCTCTGCTAGGCTGTGGGGTGTCAGGAAGCAGAGCAGAACCGCGCTGGTGCCCGGGCAGGCTGCCATTCCACAAGCCGGGAATGCAGCACCTTCTCCCATCCGGCAGTCCCACCGCCTCAGCTCTTATGACTCAATTTGCCCTTATCAGCTGATAACGAGTGCTAACGAGCCAGGGGTTTTCAATCTCCCATTCATCAGCCCCCAGGTAGGAGCTCATTAGTTATGGTCCATCAGGGAATGGCGGATACGCCTTATCAGCCCTCAGAAGTTGTTCCGCAGCACCTGATGGGAAGCAGAAAGAGGAGGAAATTTCAATCTCCATTTGTCTTTGCAACCACCAAAGTTTCTTTGCAAATGCTTTTGTTTCAGGGCAGGCAGGAGAGGCTGATAGTCCAAGATTATGAATCATGATGGAAGCTCTTTTTCTGCAAGACTGTGCTTCACTCCTGGGGTGTTTCCTGCAGGTTCCTGGGTGTCATAACTGCGGTGTTTTCAACCCCTCAAGAAGTGACCCCAAACAAAGATCCCACCAGAGGGAGTTTGTTGGTTCTCAGGAGATGTGTTCCCAGAGCCTTGGGTGCCCATGGAAGGACACAACAGGTGAGGCCAAGCAGAGCAGCCAAGGATGCTCCTCCACTTTTGCTGGAGCACTGTCATGATCTCCATGGAAAGGAGCTGTTGGGAAGGGGCGGGGAGAGAGGAGCGCAGCAGGACATGACAGAAAAAATGCCAGACAACCATCAGCAGCCATCCCTGCCTCCATGGGATCTGAGTTATGCACCATCTCCTCTAAGAGATGGAAAGGAGAAGGAACTCCTCCCAGGCCTGCTGTGGCACGAAGACCTCTCCACTTGACTCATGGGACCTGAAGTAGGAGCTGTTTGGAAAGGCAGCACTGCAGTTTCAAGGGAATTTTGGCATCCATTGAAAGTCCTCTGAAAAGAGCTGCTTTTCCAAAGGTGAATGACCTCTGCTTGGAGGAAGGAGTGGAAGGGCTTACACAAACAAAGTGGGAGACTCAGGAAAAGTGGTATCAGGAGCAGTAGGAAGCAAACAGCCCTGGAGTTACAAACCTGCACTTCACACACACCTTTTGCATGAGGGAGGATAATTTGTCTTCCATACCAGGACCTTCCATACAAGGTCTGGTGTTCCATAACAAGGGAATAGCAAAAGCACCAACAGAAATAGCTTCTTCACCAAAAAAAATGCCAGTGGTGCGAAACCACAGCCTGCATCCCTGTTTTCCTGAGGTAAGGGAAACTGGAGAGTCATATTCCTCCCCCATGTGAGTGGTAAGAGGTGAGTGAGGTAAAAGAACTTCAAGTCATTTAAATGGCTATCACATGCATTTCTGTTGCTAATACATAATAAAAAGGTGGAATCTGACCAGTAATGATTGATGGGATACAGAAATTTTAGGGATATTAAGTAAATTCCAGCAGGTGTTTAAGTTAAGCAAATTCCAGCAGGGATATTTTTCTGTATGTTTGAAGGAATTATTCAATTAAATGGATTCATACAGATAACTCTAACAGGATATCTCTAACAATGCAAATTGTCAGTGAGTGCTTTGCATGTTTCTTTACTGCCATATTACTTAAAAATAACTGAAAATGTAAAATCTTGATTGGGATAAATTGACATGAAAACGATGGTTCCCATTTCCTTATGGCACATTTAAAACACACTCACCTGCCCACAGCATTATGAAGAGACATGGTGGTCAACATTTTGTAGAGATAGTTGGATAAATCTAATTTTTAGTCTTTAAAATAAATATTCCCAAGGGAGTGATGAGTCTAAATATCAGGTTTACTCTTCCAAATGGGAAAGAATTCACCTGGCAATCCTGAAGCTGGGTACACAGAGACACATTTATCCCATGGCACCCCTCAGAGAGTCACAGGTCCTCAACAAAGCTTGAGGACATCCCTGAGGGATGCATCAATGAGGATGGCATCCCTGAGGATACAGGGCTGGAACCCACATCACACTTGGATTGACAGTTGCAAAAGGCCTGTGCACAGCAGTGCTTGCCTGGGCCTTTTGCACCAGGAGTGAGAAACGCCCCCAGGGACAAATTTACTGCTGGGCTGGGAGCTTTGGAATACCCTCACATGCAGTGAGTGGGAAAAATAGCTCTTGTGGGAACATTAGCAAGCAAACAGGACAGCAATACTCCTCTGCACTCTGCTTCTGTGGGCACTAACACTGCCCAGGTGATGGGGAGTGACTGAACATGCCTTTCCCTTTCATGCCCTTCCTACCTGTGCCCCTCACAGGCAGATTTCTCCCATTCCAGTTGTGTCTTTGGAAAAGCAGTACATTTCAATTGTTTCCATTATCCTGTAACACTACACAGTTGCATACAGCCCTTTCCCTTGTGTTTCCATTCCAAGGGACAGTACCTGGTTAAACATCCTCCATCTCCTCACATCGGTGGAGCTGTGTTGATTTATGCCAGCAGTGGTGTGAACCCCTGATGTTCACCCCGAGATCCCACACACATGCCCCAGGTTGCAAGCCCCACCAATAAGCCCCACCACAAAAGCTATTTTGGCAACAAACATGCTCCTATTTTTATGCTCATAACATAACACCGGAAACGTTACTCCTCGCAAAGTGCCTTAAGATACCTGCTCCTCCTTTCAGATGAAAACTGTGCAGAGCTCCAGGAGAGCCCCTGGGTGACACCTGGAGTGGTTTTGCCCCTACCTGGCAGCCCAAGGATAGTGAAATACGGCCGACACTCCGTGAAGCCGGAGCTCTGCCGCACGCAGCTCCTCCACAGCCCCTGGTACTGGAACACGGCCGTGACCGGGTTGTCATACAGGTCCTGCGTGCTCCACGTGTCCATGGCCGTGGCCATGATGCTCCCGCCAACGCCCAGCGATGACACGAGGAACCCCATCACCTGGCAGATGGTGGTGGACATGGTGTGTCCCCGGAGAGCGGAGGTGACACGGCCCCGAGGGAGCCGCAGTCCTAATGGGGCACCCGAGTCCTCTTGCCCAAGCCACCAGCAGTGCAGCTGCTCTTATCAGATGCTTTCCTTTGAGCGCTGTTTGCTCAAAGTGTTTTTGCAAGATAGTCCGGTTTCACTCTCGCTGCCGGGGAGGTTTGTGCCGGCAGGGCTGGAGATAGGAGCTTTTGTCCTTTAGAAGTGCTTGTCCTTCCACGTTTAAGCGGCTACGCTCTTGCTGAGTGTTGGGCAACCCACCTGGGGCTTGGCCGGCCCCCTGAAACCCTTTGCTGCCCATTGGGCCTCTCCTGCCTGCTTGGCACGGGGCAAGGACCGTGTCCCCAGGGGAATTCATCACCTGGCCCGGGCCACCACCTCCCCATCCCTCTGCTGATGCCACCAGACAATCTGTCCCCCATGGAGATGTCTGCCCAAGAGGCACAACAAGAGGCAGGGCTCTGTCAGAGGATGTGGGGCCACCAGCCCAGCCCAGGGCTGTGGCTGCTCCTTGCAGGGCCCTCAGCATCACTGAGCTTCCATTGGATGCTGAGCATGGCACAACCCAGGGCACCGAGCCAAGATCCCCAAACTGATCCAGCAAAGCTCCTCCAGCATTGTTCTCCACCCGCCCACATCCCCACTGCCATCACGAGGACATACTGACACCCATGTGGGAGGGAGGAGAGGGCAGGGACCGCTGGGAAATGGCCTTTCTGAGGGGATGCTTGTCTGTATTGACTGGAGGGAGGGTCCTGGGAAGGGGATTGGGCATGTAAAAAGTGGGAAATTCATTATCACAGTGGAGAGGTGCTGGGCTCGTGGGAGCAATAGAAATCCTCTGTGCCACTCTGCCAATGGCGTCAGTGAGGTACTGACTTACTTAACTGAGGTACAAGATACAAAACCTTGCAGGCTTTACACTCATCCATTCTCACACAGTATCCCCCTCCAACAGATTTACTTCAGTCCTGGCCTAGATTTAAGCTGTCCATACCACAGGCACCATCCACACCAGCACCTGGATGTGAAGCCATGTGAAAGCCACCAGGTAGAGGGGAAAGGCTGACTTGTGTCCATGGAGGAGCTACCATGGGGGTATTACACTCTGGATAATTGCTCCTGCCTTCTGGAGAACAACCATCCAGGGACATCCCTCGGCTTGTGGGGCTCTGCTGGGGCAGCCAGAGCACAATTCCATCTCTCGTGGCAATCACAGCCCTCTTGGGTCAGACACAAGGTGTCTTTGCTTCCATCAGTTTGTTTTATTCAAATGTCATCATTTTCCCTCACTTTGCCAAGTTTTTGTCACAAGAAGGATCAGTCCTGACCTACCTAAAGTTGCCAGCAAAAATAATAAAGTGAATGAAAACCGTAGAAGGCAACCCTCAAGAACCAGAGGTGGTAAAGGGCTGCTTATCCTCTGTGAAGGACGGGGAATGCTGACTAAAATTCCTCATTTTGGATGATGATTTATGATAGATCAGGGCTGGAGAACACTTAGAAGCTGAGACAACAACTAGGGATGAGAAGGACCTGGAAGACAGGACAAAAAGTGCTAAAATGTGGTCAGTTCTCTACCCCATCCCTTGTGGTCCCACAGCCAGAACTGTGTCCCAGTCTAGAAAATCTGGTTTCATCCAAGCCCTGATGATCCTCAGCAGCTCTCCAGGACGACTCCTGTCCTTTCCATGATCCAGGACTTGCCTTCTTGTTTCTGGCCATCCAGTGGTAAGAGCCCACATCCCTTTTTCAGGGCTGAACCTCGTCAGAACATGTCAGAGGGAGCAATATTCCTTTGAGACACAACCCCTGTTCCCAGGTGTGTGCAACAGTGCACAGAGAAATGAACCCACAGGCTGGTCATAGCTAAAAATAACCCTTGGGGAGGAAAAGGGAAGGAAAGGGGGAGAATTAAAGGGGTGAACATATTTTTTCCAGCTTTTGTTTTTCTCCCAAACACCTCTGCCACCTTTTAAATGATTGGTTTTTTCTGATCTGTTGGAAATCTGGGTGGTTGCAGGAATACCAGTGGTGGTGGCCCTTCCATCCCTCTATCCACATTTGCTTTGGTGGGAGGGGACACGCCACTCCTTCCTCCAGCCTGGCTGCTGGTTCCGGCCACGTGCAGCAGGAGCTGATCTTCAAACCAACAGGGACGTTTTCTTCTCCTTGTCCCGTATTTCACATCCCAATCTCTGCTGATCCCCCCAAGACACCTCCTGGAAAGAGGGCCATCCCTGGATGTGCCCATGTCCAGTCCGCCACCTCAGTAACCTTTCTTTTGGGAATGGAATTTTCTCCTGTGGCTGGAGATGCTGTTTCTCATCGTGGCTCTTACTCAGGCACATCAAAACCCCAGAGCAATGGTGGAGCAGTCAAAAAGCATCAACAAAAATTCCAGGTGTGCGGGAAAGTCCAGGAGAGCGAGTCTGGCTTTGATTTGCAGGGCCAGATGGAGCCATGTCTTTAAAGAAGAGAAACCAACACAGGGTTGGGCATTGCCCAGTGAAGCCTCGTGTGCTGTCCCCAAAAATGGAGCCAAGGAAGGAATTCTGCTGCTGATGGTCATGCTGCAGTCCTCAGTTAAGAGTTAAACACCCAGCCATGCTCAGCACTCCACGTGTTGTCATCTTTGAGGAATTATTGTGGTTTGGGGGGCTTCTGTTTGCTCATCCCTAAAAGTATTGGCTGAAGTATCCTCCAGCCATCCCACTGCCATTTCTCCTGCTCTGACTAGAACCATACTTGGAAAGAGTGGGCATTCAAAGCTCCCACACCTTCCTCAATGGATGCTTGAAGCAGAGTTCTGGAGACAAAATCCAAACTTGTTTCCTTCCCCAGCACATTTTCTTTGTCTTCCTCAAATATTCAGATTTTAAGCTTATTTTTTAATGGTTGTTTCTGAGCTGCCCATGAGAGGGAAAAATACATTCATCTCATTTTCCCAGATAACAGAAGATCCCCTGGGAGTTTAATCTGAATCGTTGGCTCAGAGCCCAGCCCTAAGAAGGGGTTGGGTGAGAGGAAAGCTGTGGAGCAAGTCTGAGCATCTTCACCACAACCTGGTGCTCATCTTCAGCAACCCCATGGAGATGACCACAGCCAGGATTGGTTGAAGGATAGAAATCCCTCTCCAAGCAATCTGTGTATTGTCTCCAGCAGCTGAATACTTGGCCAGAGGGCTTCCCAATCCACGTGGAAACACTGAGCTCTGTCTGAGGAAGGGGAATGGCGAGGCTGCAGCTCACCAAGGAGCAGAGAACAGGGCCTCCCACTGAGCACTGGGACAACTCCAAATGGGTGGTTTAGCCAAATGAGGAAAAGAAGGGGTCTTTGTGACCGCTCCCCTGTGCCCCTTTATTCCAGCTCATAGTTGCTTTATCTCTCCAGGCATTGACTCTGTGTTATCTCAAAACCGGTCCCTGGGCCCAGGCAGCTCCTGAATGTTATCGCCGCCTCTCCCACAAAAATCACCTCCAGCTCATGTTTGCTCTCAAATTTGCAAACACACCTCACACCCTGCCAGCTGCTCACACCAGCCCGGCCTGCTCAGGCCCAGACTAAGCAAACCCACCCTTCTCTCCCTGCCCCTCCGTTGTCGGGACCACCTCAGGGTGCGTGAGTGTGTGGTCTGCAATAAGAAGGGCTGAATGGCCTTTCTGGAATTCAGTGAGGGAAGTGGGCCATGGAAGGACCCCATCCCAGCTCAGATCCACACCCCTGGGGGTGGTCCAGAGGGGGCTCTGAGGTCCCTCAGCAGAGCTGGGTTGCATGAGGCTGAACTTGCCAACACATCTATGAGCTGTAGCCCAGCCCCAAATCTCCACAGCCTTGATCCTTCCTCTTCCGGCCCTCATCCCAGATCACTTAGGACATTTTTCCTTGTCTCTTGTCCTTTCATGGTGTAAAGGCACGAAACAATAAATGTGGCACACGCACCCAGTTCCCTGCCACCTCCTTCCACCCTGAGTGTCACCCTGAGACCTCTCTAAAGGTCTCCCATTGGCCCTTTCCCCATCCTCACACCCCCCTCAGCTCCAGCTGTCAGTGCAAACCCATCAGAGCCTCGCATGTGTGTGGTAGGCTATAACAAGTCTTCAGCCTAAATCCTTCTGCACCCAAAATTTGACCTCAAAAGACTTTAAGCAGGTTACAGTAGTTGCCTGCAGTTGTTTCAAAATTCAGAGCTGACCTGGCTGGGTAAAAGGAGTTCAAGCAGCGAACAAACCTTGAAAGAGACTTTGCCGTGGCCATCACTGGTGGAGGATCATGACACGGCAATTAGCACTTCCCATCCTTACAAACTTTGGGCGTGGAGCAGTTCCACGTCCCTTGGAGCAGAGATGCTGTCGCCAGTGGCTGCCCTGTCTCTAACCCAAAACCAGGTTATTTGCTATGGTTGTGCCACAGAATGGTTGTGGGTTGTATGAAATGAAAGAGAGCTCTGTCAGAGCATCGATAAAGAAGGGAAAAATCCAGAGGAGCCAATGTTGATGATTCCTAGACATGAATTCTCCTCAGGAAACACCTATGCACTGCTGCTACCCGGCACCAGCCAAACTGAAATTTATGGACAAACTGGGAAGTCATGGTTGCATTCCTGTGGGCTCTTTTCCCTCTGAGCACTCTAAGAACATGGGCATTTTTACCAATTGGAGAAGTTGAACAAGTTGCTCTCAGACTGTCAAAGTTTGCCATTGGAAAAGCAAGAATAATCTTCTATTTTGAGCCGACAACCCTTTGGTCCACCGCAGAGAGATATCTCAGCCCTTCTGAAGAGGTAGAAAGAGCTTTGGACCTGAGGAAGAAATGTCCCTGGAAAAATTGCTGGAGAAGGCTCCCTGGACAGGTGTGAAAAAAAGACACAGGCACAGAAACCAGGGAAATCACTGCCCATGTGATTGTAGTTAAACAAAGTTGGGAGAAACTGTAAAAAAATTCTGCTTTGAGCAGAAATCACCTCATGATCTCCACACAAGGTGAAAGCACCAGCCTTGCCCAGCTCAGCTTTTGCTATTTGTCCCTTATTTGTGTACTCAGTTCCCAGCTACATCCTCTAGACCATCTCATGCCAAAGCAAGGAGCAAAAAATAACAGGAGAAAGCAAAATCAGGACAAATACGTCCAGTCCTCCAGTGCCACATTTCACCAGAGAGCAACTGTTTATTGCTGAGCAGCCAGAGCCATAAATTGCCTGGGTAATTTCTCATTTCTATCTATTATCTTGATTTTTCCTCAATCTATTTGAAATTAAAATTCCCAGCTAAATTGAAGATAGATGATGGGCAAGACAAGTTTAATCTTTGCTGTGGGAGCAAGGGATTGAGGTGAAAAAAACCTTGGAACCCAAAACTTCCTCGATGTGCTCAGGTCACCTCGCTGCTTTGCCAGAGTCCTATTATTTTTGTTCACTCTGGCGCTATTGTTCCCAATATAAATTGCCATTGTCAGGATAATAAATAGGTGTTGATAATGGAAATGCTGACAAACCATTAACTCTGGGGTAGTTTGTGAGGGGGGTTTCATGGAGATCAAGGTGCTGCCCACTTAAAATAAACAAGGGGATGATGCACTTAAATAATATCTGAATAAATTAATAATAGGATTTTTAGCATCATTCCCCACCCCCTTCCGATTAGGGTGCCACCTTTGCTGGTGGTGGGCGAGAGGAAATGCCCATAGGAGCAGCTGGATTCGGGAGACAGAGCCAATCCATAAAGCACAGCAGTTGGACGTGAGGCTTTGCTCCAGCTTCTCCAGAGACTGGAAGTGTCAGACAATCCATAACAGGACGAAAAATGGGAGCAGGGAGGGGGGTGACTACGGAAGAATAAGCCCAGTTCATTAAAAAGAAAGGGAAAAATTCCACCTCGTTTGTAGAGCAGTGCTGATAGCACTGGTCACAAAAAGGATCATTTGGGACAAAGCACATGAATATTCATATTCTCTCACACTGAGCCCACACCATCTCCCTGACACCACCGAGGGTGAGGACAGCAACTTTGGGGGGCTCAGGCCCACGACCTTTATTTTTTATGGCTGTCCTTTAACCCTTGGACTCTTTTATATCCCTTTTGGACTGCAGTAAACCTGGCAAACACAAGTGGGAATTCTACTCTAAGATGGGGGCTTCATCAGAAACCCAAACATTTAGGATAGGATGTTCATTTCCGTCAGTGGCTGGGAAGGATCCACAGAGCTTGTGGGATGGAGCTGAGGAATCATGGAGACACAGAATCCCAGGATGGTTTGGGTTGGAAGGGACTATCTTGTTCCACCCCTGCTATGGGCAGGGCCATGGACACACCGAGCTCCAGCAGCCCCTCTAAACCCAGGAAAATCCTGCTAATGCAGTAAAACCATCCCTTCAACATTCCCATTTTAGAATATTAATACCCACCTGACAGACACCAGTCTGGAGGTTTTGGAATTGCAAAAAAACCATCCCCAGTTTTCTACTATTTGCTGTAGGGCTGAGGTTAGCGACGAGGGTGTTTTGAAAGAACAGAACCCCCCAAATCTCAAGTATTCTGATTTCTTCAAAGATTAGAGTAGTTCCCAGAGCTGAACACTTGAAAAGGTTAATTGCTTCTTTAGTAGAGTTACAGTTTTTGTCATTTTAAGCTTTTTGAGCAGAAGAACTGAGGAAGAACTGCAAGAACTGGAAGAACTGAAGTGTCTTGCGGGAGCATCTGTGTGGGGTTTGATTTTACGCCTCAATTTACTCCTTGCATGGTAAATTTAATCTCTTTCTAAAATCATTAAGGTTGGAGAAGACCTCTAAGATCAAGTCCTACCATTAACCCAGTGAGTTTCACCAACCTGTCCTGCCCTTTGCTCCCTGAGTTTTCCCTTGGTGAAGCTGCTCAGCTTTGCTGACTGGGAGAGCAGTGTGCGAATACCAGCCCTGCACAAACACCCTCTGTGGATGTCATCCTTCAGCTGGATGACCAGGCAGGATCAGGCTCATGTCCTTCCAGGAAAATGCATCTCTGTACCTGAGAGTCCAAGCAGGGACATTGCAAGGCACAGCTCCAGCAGGAGGACGATGCTCAGGGACATCCCTGGCACCTGCCTGGGGAAGCTGCACCACAGCCAATGCCAGACACCAGTTGGGAATGAGGATCCAGAGAGGAGCAACACAAAAACCACAGCTCAGGGGATGAAACACCTCCCCAGCTGGGGTCTGAGGCCACAGCCACACTGGGTTATACTGGTTTGATTCGTGCCTTCTCTAGAGAGAAGCAATTTTTGTGCACAATGCCCTTTTCTGTGTGTTTTGGAAATGCCATTTTGCAGAAGTTCTGCAGTGATTTCCTGATATAATTGGCTTCTTCCCTCCATTCCGGCTGTATCAAAGCACAGAGGCCAGATGGGTATAAGAGTCTAAGTGCCTTTTTTCTCACTGTATTAAGCCAAGAAGAAACCCCAGATAATCCTGTTGTAACCTAATTGTTTGCACCCTGAGATACTCTGGGCACAACCGGGACAGGAATGATTCCCGTGGCAGAAAAAACTGGAACCAAAGGAGAATTAGGGAGAAATCCAGCCTGGTGGTGTTAGCCCGAATAGAAATACAGTGAGCTGAACTGTGACATATCCTCTTAGGAAAGGATCTTCTCCAGTGACAAGACTATTAGTAGCTTCTGGTGGGAAGCCGCACACAGCCACACAGCTGGGGCAGGATTCTGAGCTGGAGCCACCCGTGGCACAGGAATGTCCCCATGGAGCAGCCTAGATGCATAATTAGCTGTCATGAGTCTTGCTGAACCTCAGCTCGGCCATGGGAGGGGGTTTGCCTTGAGGTACCTCCAAGGACCTGTTTTCCAAACAAGGTGAGCACCCGAGGTCCTTTTTGGCCGAAATATGGGCTGCCCACTGCTCACACAGAGGTTGTCCCCTGCTCCCTCCCACCTCTTCCCCGGCGCCACCAGGCCCTACCTGGCAGCCCCAGGATGGTGAAGTAGCCGCGGCATTCCGTGAAGCCGGAGCTCTCCCGGACACAGGTGCGCCAGAGGCCCTGGTAGTTGAAGACGGCCGTCACCGGGTTGTTGTACAGGTCCTGGGTGCTCCACTGGTCCATGCACGTGGAGGCGATGATGCCCCCGATCCCCAGGGCGGACACCACGAAGCCCATGGACTGGCAGATCGTCACCGACATGGCGCCGGCCGCGCGGGAGCCGCGTCCTGGGCGCGCGCAGGCCTCCGCAAGCCGGGT
Organism: Tichodroma muraria; assembly: GCA_013390105.1. Taxonomy (NCBI): domain Eukaryota; kingdom Metazoa; phylum Chordata; class Aves; order Passeriformes; family Sittidae; genus Tichodroma; species Tichodroma muraria. Next base: position 171,112 of record WAAG01002471.1, on the reverse strand, counting down.
CTGGGGCAGGCAGCCAGGCCGCCAGGGACTTTTAGCTGGAGGCGCTGCCTACGTCAGGCCAGCAGTCAAGAGAGCTCTGGGTGCACCACGCAAACCTCCCCTCGCCTTTATCTGTTTCGGTGAGATAATTTCCTCGCTCGGTACCAAGAGCCATTTGTTCCACCTCGCTCTCTGTTTACCTTCTCCCTCCAGGCAGAGGTGCAGCCGGCATGGCCAGACAGGACCGGTGGGTGCCTCTGGAGAGCTTCCACAGAAACGCCGGGGCACTTCAGGAGACCAAGCACAGAGGGGCTTAAATCGGATGAAACATAAAAATTATGGAGACCCTAATCCTTTCCTAGCAAGGATGATACTTTTGAGCCAAATGGAGAGGTCCAGGTTGGATATTAGGAAAAATTCCTTCGTGGAACGGGTTGTCAGGCATTGGAGCAGGCTGCCCAGGGAAGTGTGGAGCCCCCATCCCTGGCAGGATTTCACAGATGTGTGAACGTGGCACTTGGGGACAGGACTGACCAGGGAGTGATGAGGGAACAGTTGGATTTGATGATCTTAGAGGGCTTTTCCAACCTAAATGATTCCATGATTTATTAGCATGGTTCCATCTGGCTCAACCAAAACATTTAAGCCAAGGTTAATGTATAAAAGAGGGAATCTTGTGGCAATGGGTGTTTGGGCAGACCTGGGGAAGGTTGGGCTGGGAGCCCACGGGAAAGGCAGCACTTGCTGAAGAGTGAAAGGTTGAACCTGCAGTTTGTCATGGGAGGATCAAGGGGAAAACCTAGGCAAAACTGCATGTCCTCAGTTATTATTGTTTTACACCCCTCATCCAAATAAGAATTTGGACTTGTTTCCATGGACAGAGGAAGATGGCAGGACAGACCTGCTGCAAGACCAGAGCACCCTAGGAGACCTGGCCTTATTGCAGAAAATGCCTTTGTAGGGTAATGCCTTGTTTGCCCATTCCAATCCATTCCTCACCACTTTTCTTCCTAGCCCAGTTTTCCACAGGCACCAACCTGTTTGTGGTTGGAGAGGAACAGGGAACACGCAGGAGAAGAGGAGATGAGGAGCCCAGTGCCAGATACACAGAGCATATGGAGGGGTCAGGGAGGCACCTCTGGGAGAAGCGGAGCTCAGTGGGGTGACATTCGGGTGGTGGAAGTGGAAGGTCAGGAGGAAGCAAGAAGGAGTGGACTTCTGTCACTTGGCTGAATTTACCCTCACTCAAGGACCCCGAAGTCTCTCCCAGATGCTTGGCCTCAACGTCTTTTCCCTGTAAAGCTGCTTCTGAGGAAGATCCAACCTGTTGTGGGAGCAAAGTCTGCCAGGGATCATTTTGGTCCTGCACCTTTTTGAGAAAACCAAGCAAAGGACTGTGGGAAGTCACCCAGCCTGTTCCCGTGTCCAAAGCAGAGCAGATCTACTCATGAAGCTCCTAGGGACTTTTGGAATTGATAATTGAGGCTCTGACTTAGGATTCCAGAGCCTCAATTATCAATTCCAAAAGTGTTGCGTGTAACACCGATGTTTGTTATGCATCATTCATGAATTTAATGCCCAAAATTAAACACCAATCAGGGAAAAATCAACTCCAAAAACAGTCCTCAGGTTAAAGTGGAACACTACCCCATTTTCCATTTTTTCCCCCAGAAGATCAGAATCGGTGATTCATGTGCTTTCACAACCAGCTCTCTCTCCCAGACATTTTTTGGGCCCAGTGACACCCAGCCCTGGTGCCACACCTCGCCCGCTCCATGTTGGGGATGTTAATTACTTTCGGTATCGGTCAACAGAACTTAATCACGGAAAGCTTTCCCAGTATCACATAGCTAAATATAGAGGCTGAGCCCAGAGCACAAACACACTCCCTGTGTTTGTCACCACCGGGATCGCCTGGAGACGGAAAAGACTCATGGCATCCAACGATTGTGTTCAATACATTAACTCGGCGGATAAATTCCCCTTGCTTTGGAAGGTCTGGAAAAAGCGTCTCCGCTTGGAACACGTCGATCCCTGGGTGGGGAGTGCAAGACACCTGCAAAGGGACAGGTTTTGTCCAAATTGTCACCCATTTATTTCAAAATGTGCCTGCGTACAGCAGCCAGAAGAGTAGGGTCTCGGTGTGTGAGCAGCAGAGTTCCCAACCAAAAAACTTGCTAACCTTGACAAAAAGGACAGTTTTCTCCTCTGGGAGGATCTCACAGTGAAAATAGCCAAGGACTGAACTCCTTCAGCCTCCTAAACCTGATGTGACCTGTGTAACTCATCTCAGTTGGCTCACGCGACAGGGGTACAGCAAGGACAAAGCCTTTCCTGGGTGTTTTTCTAGGGAATGGCACTGGGAGCTGCTCCAAGTCCCTCCAGCTGTGCCCACTGCCCATTGCGGGTGCTGTGACTGCTTAAGTGGGAAATTACACCTGTTAAAAAGTGGAGTTTGTGCTGTTCTCTGGGATTTAAGTGATTTAGCCTCACTTTAAGCCTTGCTTCTGCCCGTGGGAAGGGGACCCGTCCCGGGGTGCTGCCTGGAGCCATCAGCCCCTTCCCACCTGCAGGTTCCACTCTCTCCCTCTAGCACGTGTCCTCAGCACCTTCACAACCCCACTGAACCTCCTGCTTCCAGAACAGTGCAGAAGATTTCTCTTGCATACGGGATTTGTCCCTGCCAAGGAGGACGCCTGGACTGCCTAATTATTTTATTCATAAGCCGGCCGTGCTTTCAAAGGCATCTGGGTGACCTATCTAAAGCTAAGTGAATCCCTCACCCCGGAGGAGCCCCGCTCCTCCTGATCCCCCCGGGGAGCCGGGGTTGGGTGTCGGAGGAGCTGCCGGGGGCGTTCTGCGGAGCCGGACAATGAGGAACGCATTGACAAAGTGTTCACATTATTGGCTGATGGGTCTGCATCAGTCACTCATTCACAAGCACAAGGTCTAAATTGCAGAACCAATTAACGGCACTAATAGCCCTTGCCTGAATTAATCTTTGAGACAAAAGAGGAGAGAAGTGGAAGAGCTATTAGCAAATCAAGCTGTACCATCCCTGCTTTATTGCAGGAATCTAAGTGTCTGTATTTGGCTATTATGAACTCACTGCAATTACAGCCCTCATTTAAAATGATTAAGTGGTTATAATTATTTTTCAATTAAAACTTAGATCTTCCATTTATACAACATTGCAGGCTTCAATTAAAGTCCTTTTCCCTCTTTTTTTTTTTTTTAAAGAAAAAAGTACCACTGTGCCAAAAGACTCTTGCATTTCTTGTGGCCATTGAGAGCCAAGTGGCATGGTAATAACCATGGTAAAAACCTTTGTTTGCATTCCTCCTTCCCGGCCTCCTGAACTCCTGTGTGGCCAAGGAGATAAACTGCCAGGCACAGCACCTGCCAAAGGGCAGGGAAAACGAGCTTGGAAATCTCTGCAAGCCCCAAATACCCCTGAGATCGGGTAAACTCACCTGGAACGGTGACTTAACCACTCTCAGGGCTGAGCAGTGCTGTAGGAGTTGGTTATAAAAGATTTGGGGGGCTGGAGGGTTCTCAGTTTGTCTGGGGCTTTTGGAAAGAGCAAAACCACTGGAAAACACAGAACTAGGAGGAGTGTGGCAGCAGATGAGCTCAGGAGAAGTTTCTGCCAAGCCTGGTTTTAAACATCTGAGGAGAGAAAAGCCAAGATCTTCGTATAAAATTAAGCCCAGTGAAAACTTTCTCTAGTTTTCGTTTCAAAATGGCATTTCCATTTCTAACTGTGCTTACAGGAACAGGAAGAGGTTTGGAAGAGAGAGGCGAGGCAAGGCAAGGGAAATTCAGAAAAAAGGTGGTGGTACAGACAAAATGTATTTTCCTATGATTTCCTTTTTTTAGCAACGTGCCCCCAAAAAATTATTTATTATTTTCATTACCTACATGAGGTTGAAGGGCTCTAATAGCGTTACTTGGCCGTGGCTTCTGTCACCAAGTTCGACTTGACAGTGCCAGTCATGAGGTGAGAAAAGCAGCTGCCATAAAGGAGCCAGACCACACCGGAAAGTCCCTCCTTCCAACGTGATGTGACCTCCAACAGGGAATGGCACAGAAAAGCTGGGCACACCAGGAAATTTAGAGAGACGAGGACGTTTTGCAATTCAGCAGGGAGGGCTGAGTGGAGGGGGTGACTCAGAGGGGCAGGGTCAGACAGGAGGGCGCAGGCAGCAGTGTCACCCTGCTTGTCCCAACACATCACAGCAACACCCACAGCTTCCTGTTCTCAGGGTCTTCAAGGAGCTACAAGCAGCACTTCCCCTGCACGAGCTCATGAGCTCCACCACGACAGCTCTTTGGACAAGTCCAAGCACGAGCAGCTTCTCAGGAAGGGTGAACTTCACACAATCTCTCAACTTCTTCTACCCTGCCCATCCCCAGGAGGAGCTGGGGGAAATGTGTGGGCAGGAGGAGCTTTTGTCCACCACAAAGAGCTCAGCAGAATCATGAATCACTGGTTGTTCCCGTGGTTTGCATTAAGGAGCAGCCACACCAGAGGTATTGTTGGAAGAGTTAGGGAAAGCCCTTTTTACCTCAACTGAACCCTGCAGCCTTTCATGTTTCTACCAGAGACTTAAAGCTGCCCCTCCTGAGGGGTGCCCAGCTCAGGTGCGTTCACCAGGGGGTTCCAGGGGCTGCAGTACCCAGAACTGGCGCCTGGACACGTGTACAGACCCAGCCGGGAGGGCTTTGCCCAATGGAATTCTCTGGATCATGGAATCACAGAATGGTTTGGGTTGGCAGAAGCCCACCCAGTCCCATCCCCTGCCGTGCCCAGGGACACCTTCCACTATCCCAGGTTGCTCCAAGCTCCACCCAACCTGGCCTGGAACGCTTCCAGGGATGAGGCAGCCACAGCTTCTCTGTGCAGCCTGTTCCAAGGTCTGTTGGTGTTTGGGAACAGGAGATTTAGGAATAAATAAGTCACTGGAGGGAGACAACCTAGACAGAGACATCTATGAGCAAAGCCTAAAGCCCAGCAAGGAAGAACAAGGACCAGGCTGCAGATCCAGGACCTCAGGTCACTGACACCATTACAAGGTAAACACCTGTGCAATTAGCTGCAATTAAACACATTCCTGAGCACTCCTCGAGCAGCACTTTCCAAGGAGGAATGTAAGTACTGCCCGAAGTCATGTGAGTATTTAGCTTTAACTTCATGGCTTTGAGGGACAGCAGGAGTGGTGTGATCCCAACAGTGCCGGTGCCCTCCATGGAGCACCAGGGCATAATCCCAGGGACGAGCTCCTTCAACCACACAGGGCCTTTCCATAACCTCCCTGTCCAGAAATGGATGCTCTTGCTGCCAGCCAGCCTCGTTTCCTTTCTTTCCTGGGTTTGGATGGACAGGCATTTTCCACCTGAAATAATTTATTGATGGCTTTATGTCATTTCTCCTCCCAAATTTGTGTACAAATACCGCTTTCGTTGTCATCCTTCTGGGTGACACAGGAGTTATCCCTGCATCCCTGGAAGTGTTCCAGGCCAGGTTGGATGGGGCTTGGAGCAACCTGGCCTAGTGCAAGGTGTCTAGTGCAGGTGGTGAAGAACAAGAGGCTGTTGAAGGTCCCTTCTATCCCAAACCATTTGATGATTCTATAATGTCATTCCATAAATTATATTCCCTAATTTTTTATTTGTTACACAATTTCAACCCCATCCAGTCTACAATGTTTATTATTATTATTATTATTATTATCACTCGCTACAAATCCTCTTGTGCTGATAAACCACTGAGGGTGAATATTTAATTACTTAGAAGCCAAGAAAAGTAGAGGCTGAGGTTAAAGGTCAAGTGAAACTGCAGAATCTTGTTGTGAGACACTCAGACTTCACCAACTTCAGTGAAGGAGGACTTGCCTGGAAAAGTCCAATTTTACACAAAAAAGGACTTCAGAGCTGGTGTAAGGCTGCTCATCAAACATCCCAAGGCATTCTGATGTACTGAATCCTGCCACCTTCATTAATTTTCACACTGGAAACAAGCCATGGAAGAGTTTTCTGTTTGTGAGAGGTAGAGAGGAAGAACTAAATAAAATAAATAAATGCATATTATATAAATTAAAGTGTATAAATTCAATGTGCAATGGTCACCTGACAAATGAGATCAACACAGTTTTGGGCAACAGAGCACTGATGTTTCACAGCTTCTACATATTGAAGAAATCACAAATGTTTTTTCAATCCAAGGCTCTGGAAGTTGATGTTGGAAAGCTCTGGAAGCACAGAGGCTGCGGGGAGTCTGGAGCTGGAATGTTCTGGTCACCACATCCAAGGGAGGAACAGAGCTAAGACTGAACTGAGAGCAGCTTATCACAGGGATGAGGTTGCCATTCAGTGGTTTCCAGGATACAAAATGGTTTTCCCCACTGCTCACAGAAGACAGTTCTGTGTCGTGTCCATCCACACGTCCTGATGCACTGCTTCTCCAGGATTTCCCAAAAACATGTCCTGATGCCATACCTCTCCATGATTTCCCAAAACTGCAGTGTTTTTCAACCTCTTGGCCACCACCAAAAAACATCCACTTGACCCCCACCAGCCATCTCTGAGCTCAATTCCGCTTGAGCCATCCCAGGCCTAAATCCTAATCTTCAGCCTTCTTGGAAAACCTTCTCTATTCCCAAATCTCCCTTTGCAGCATGCATTCCCACCAAAGCAAGAGGTCTGAAGAGATTCCCTGGGAGGTGATTCCCAGAGGGAAACCAGAGCAACATCCCAGCTCCTCTCGCCTGTCTGCAAGATCCCAGCATGGATCAGTGTTCCTGCTCAGCCAAGAGCTCCCCAGAGGAGCAGGAGTGACCCCTGCAGCTCCCTCCCACCCCTGGAATGCCGCAGCCATGAGGTGACCTACCGGAATGCCATCACGTGCCAACCCTATCATTCTTACACACAGAAATCCATGTTAAACCTGCTCCAGCAGCAGCAGATCATTGTGGGGGGAGGGAGGAGGGTGATTTTTACCATCCAAAGCCCAAACAGATGGCAAATTCCTGTGTCAGGCTTTGTGGCCAGAATCGAAAGGCTCAGGCGCATCTGTCACAAACAGCATTCCCAGCCTTTCCTCTCCAAGCCTTTGTTTCCTTCTCATTGCTTTCACACCAACAGATTCCCCCTGGAAATTCAGGAATTGTGTTTGCACATAATACAGCCCTCAGCTTTCCCAGGACCTAAAGCCTGGCACTGAAGTGAACAATTGTGTGTCTCCAGTTGGTTTGGAAAGACAAAATTTACCCTGGCACGGCTCTCCCGCACTGGGGGGCAGAAAGAGCATGGGCACTCCTCTAAATCATCCTGCTATTGCTGCTTTCTTGTGCTTCCCTCTTGCTCCCAAGAAAAGCTGTGTGGCCCAGACTGAAGGCCTCTCGAGGTGCCTTTCAGTCAGCTTTACAGGGCTCTGCACAGAGGGGAAAACGAACAAGGAGGGGTCTTCATGCCTCTGATTTCAGGATGAATAAAGGAGGGAAGATGCAGCATGTGAGGAACGAGGGTGGATGTCCCTGCAAGGCTCCAGCGAAGTCCACTGGGGACAAGGGGCCAGCAATCAGCTCTTCCACCAACCCCTGACTGAGTCAGGATTTATTTTCCCTCTCCAGGTCAGCTTTCCCCACAGGCCAGGAATTCCAAAGCTGTGATCATGCTTGTGCTGCAAGAGAAGGAAAAGTCCTCACCCAGAAAGAAGTCCCCAGCCCATTAGGGGTTGTGCCCGCAGATACTTTGCACTGCATATCTGCAATTTAAAATCATTAGTAATGATTTTTTTTTTTACTAAAAGCATCCACTGATGTTCTGTGTAGGTAGAATTCACGAAGGGAAATGTAGTATCCTTGTAGAAAAATCCATTTTTCCCTTGGTTTTGTCATGTTTGTATCCTTTGCTGCTGACTGGTGCTCCTTCAAGAAAAGCAGGTATCCTTTTAATTTTTAATTTTTTTTTTAATAAAAAGTTCAATTTTCTATTTATAAAATTCCTCAACTCAGTTTTTTAGGTAAACTTTTCTGGAAAGTCAACCAAAGTGGGGCTGGCACATAATACCAGAGAGGAGATGTGTCTGTGCAATGCCTTTAATGAAAGGCTGCCTGAACCCCCATTTCAGAGCCTTAGGGTGTTTAATACACACCCTGTGTTGATTTTCCAGAAAAAAAAAAAAAAAGGAAAAAAACCAAAAAAACCAGGAATGTCTAATTGTTTCATTTGAATTGGACAAAGTTCCCTCCTCAGGTGGGAATTTCAAGATTTGTGCAGCCTTTCCTCCTCCCAGGTACCTTCTCCCATCTTCTCCTTTTCACTGGGCAAACCAGGGTAAACCTGAGAGTTTTGAGAAGACCCAAATTTCCCCCTGGGTTTTCCTATTTTTTTCTCCCTATTTTCCTCTTTTTCTTCTACATTATTTTTTCAAGTGGTGGAACTGCTAAAAACCTTCACAAGCCAAATTAATGACAAAATTTGCCCCGCAGGGATCGCTTTGACACAAAAGCCCTGTGAATGTTGTCACTGGGCATTTCCAGAATATTTCCAGGGTTCTGTGTTTGCAAAGCAACCCAAAAATATTTGAGGAATTAATTTCCCCCTGAGGCCAGGCTGGAGGAGGAGATCCTGCAGACCCTGAGGATGGGATGTGACCAGGGCCTCTCAGTTTGTCACTGTGGGAGCAGCCTGACCCTGCATGGGATGTCTGGCAGGTGTTGGCTTTAAATTGATCCCAATGAAAGAGATCTCTGGGCTGTGACCCGAATACACAAAGATTTAAAATTATGTTCTCTTGCTGGGAATTGCACAGTCCATGGAGGTTTCATGATTTGCAGGAGTGATGGGGAACACACCGAGCCAAGGCGGTAAGAAAAAGGACTATTTATGGTGGAGAAGAGAGCACAGATTAACCCTGCAGATCCAAACTCAGAGGGGAAACGTCCCCAACACAAAGATTTTTGCAAAACCATCAGTTTGGCGGGGTAAAAGCACCAAGTGTTTGAGTGCCTGTGGCAGGGAGGTGCCAGCAGCAGCCCCGGCCCGAAGGGCAAGCCGGGGGGACGAGAGGGACATGTGGCCCTCGTGGGTGCCTTCCCGCTCAGGCCATTCATTCCGTGATTCTGTGATCTGTTCCCACCTTCCTCAACCCCCCCAAAAAAAACCCCTCAGGCAGAATGAGGGCGACGGCGGCCACAGGATGGCAGCAGAAACTCAGCGATGCGGCACCAGCCCGCGCTCTCACCCTGCCTGACGCGCTTGCTCCATTGCGGACAGTAAATTGAATCATTTTATTGTCTGGGGGGAATTTCTGCGGCTGCTCAGGCAGACCCCTGCCGTGGCGTTCGGAGAAGATGGCACAAAGATAAGGGCCGGCGGTGGGCACCCCGGAGGGCACAGCGGAGGGCCGGGGTTAATTGGGGGGAGAACTCTGCCGCTGCTTCTGGGACGCTGCACAACCGCCGAACGCTGATTAAACAATGAGTGTATTTTGGAAAAGGCTGTTAGTCCGCCTTCCTCCTCCTCCTCAGCACTGCTCCCTGCCCCCGAACTCTGCTTAGCCAAGCTTTACGTACTTAGGCTTTCCAGCCTTTCCGGCCCATTTCAGGTGCCTTGTTGCTCTTCTCCCTCTTCCCTCCTTTTTATTGACTTGTCAGGCTGAGCTGTGGGCTGGGCAGCCCTGAACGCACAGCCAGGCACTGGGAAAGGAAAACCCCCTCCAGCCGTGGCAGGCAGCAGCTCTGGGCCACTCCATCCGTGTCCGATCTGCATTTCCCGTGTGCCTCGCCGCGCAGGAGCGGCCGGGGCTCTGCGAGGAGTGCAGGGATTTCACACACTTCAGACCTCTGCTGCCGCCTCTGCCCTGTCTCTCTGCCTGTTCTCTCCGTAACAGCAACCCGGTTTTGCCTTTAAAAAGCAAATATTAGGGATTTACACAGGCAAATGAGGTCGGTGACCGTAGCACTGTAACTTCTCTTTGTTTGTTTTTTCTTTAATTTCCGTGTTTTGGGGACCTCGATCAACTGTCAGTGTTTGGGAAAAGAAATAAGATATAAATTCTGCATACAGATATCCCATGATCATGGAGTCATGGAATGGTTTGGTTGGGAGGGGACCTTAAAGCCCATCCAGTTCCACCCCCTGCCATGGGCAGGGACACTTTCCACTAGCCTAGGCTGCTCCAAGCCCCATCCAACCTGGCCTTGGACAGTTCCAGGGATCCAGGGGCAGCCACAGCAGCTCTGGGCAACCTGTGCCAGGGCCTCACCACCCTCACAGGGAAGAATGTTCCTGATGTTAAATCTCACCCCTTCTCTTCCTGTTTAAAGCCATGGTCAGTCTCTAAACTAATACCCAGCCATAAGTGTGATTGATTTGACTTTTTAGTCAAATTTAACTTCTTTGCAGCATTGCCAAAAGCGAGCCATGTGCTCTTCCTGAAGACAGGTTTGGAATTTTTAGTAACAGTCCTTCACCAGCCCCGCTGGGGCCTCTGATGTTCCACCTGGGTGCAGAAGGAGACAGCTCCCTGAATCCACTCCTGCCCTTCTCCATGACATCCTCTCTTAAAACCAACCACTTCCCTCTTGCTCTGAGCATCCAAGTCTCCAGGTCCCACTCCCAGGGATTTGCAGAACTGCAAAGGAAGGATGGGAGAGGTAAAAGAGACTGGTGCAAAGATACCATTCCCGTTTTCCCCAGAGGCTCTGGGTTTACCTGTAAAATTCTGGCTGTCCAGATTTTACATCCAGAACTGACAAGGTTCCCAGCCTAACTTTTCCCTTCCCATTTCAATGTCTGCAGGTGCAGAGGTTGGGAATGAGATGATATTCAGAATTAAATATTCTATTTGGGCATCTTCCCCCCTCAGCAGAGGAGTGCTGCTTCCTCCCCTCCTGGGTGAATCTTTCCCCTTTGAACTGTTTTTCTCACCTCCTTTTCCTGTTCGAGTCCTTGACTTACAGGGAGAATTTCATTTCAATAATTTGCTGCAGGTTTTGTAAGGAGACCAAGGACATGCTTGGACCAGAAATACCAAAGCAGTGGGAAGCAGACCATGGATTTCTCCAGACTGTGTGACAGCATCATGCCCTGGAGACACCTGGGTGACACCACTGCCTCACACCTCAGGGCTGGGGACCACAAATGAGGCTGGGAAAGGGGAATACAGCAGCAAGGGCTGCTGGTTGGTCAGGTAGAGTGGCTGGAAAAATGCCCATTTCCATTCTGACCACTCCAAACCATCCCACCCAGTGGGGCTGAGAAAAGCTGGAGGAGAGTTGGGGAAAGTTACTGGGATGTAGCAGCATTGCTGAACCCCTTGGAGAGAACAAATGCCTCAATATTTGAGGGCTGGGAGAAAGAATGAACTCCTGGCAGCTCCAATGAGTCCTGTCCCTTGCCCTCAGAGGTCACTGGGTGCACCCCTGCCCAGGCCCACCACTGACACCAAATGTCATTCCGCCTGTCAGAGGCGTCTCCACACCCCTGGCAGCTGCTGGGTATTCCACACCTCCCTTAAGAAAGTCCATCACACATAAGTCTAAGCCCATTTCTGTTCGCCAGGAGTCCATATCTGCCTTTAACCAACATTTTCATCAGCAGAAAGGCCTACAGAGGAAAGGATGTAGAGCTTCAGTGAGCCATGTCCCTGAAAAGAGCTGTCCTGGGGTGATCCTTTTGATTTGGCCCTGAAAAATCCCATCAAAAGCTGCACTAAATTGCTGGCTCATAGGAAAATAGAAGTCATTTCATCCAGGCTTTGGGGGAGATGCATCCCCCCTTCGATACAGCATCTAGCAAGGCCACAACTTAATTGTTGTTTTGTAGATGAATGTGATATCTTCCCAATATTTTTGCCAGTGGTGGGTACTTTGAGCTTCTTTTACTTGCAGGATACAAAACCAAGCAACATCATATCATACCCAGTTACCAAGGTAACTGGAGAGAAAGATAGAAGCGTCTGGGGTTGCACACTTTGTGATCTCCCTTCATTAGCTCATTTCTTGACATCAGCTGCTTTCTCAGCTCCATTTCTCCCTCTGCCCGCAAACCACACAAGAACTGTGAATCCAAGTCTCTTCTGAGGAAGGTGATAGTGCCAAGAGGCAGAAAAACTGTTCATGGGCTATTTGGTGCCAGATCTTCATTCTAGAGGACATTTGTACACCTTTAAAGGGGGATAATTGTGTCACCAAGAAGGAGCTGGCCGTGCAGTTGTTGTCGCTCTGCCTCAGTGGCCCCAAGTGTTGGGTTTCATACTCAAAAGACCTCCGTGTCCAGAAGCCAAGCCATGATGTCCACCCTTCCACACCTGGCATTAATTCACTCTTCCTGTCCACACCTGGCATTAATTCACTCTTGGGCTCATGGAAATGGTCCAGCTGTCAGCTGGGATTAACTCCTCCAGGACCATGGTGTCACTGTCACTGCACTGGAAAGGGTGGGGTGCTAACACCACTGCCAGAGGAAAATCCAGCTGGGAATAGACCTGATAAAGGTACAGTGACAGCAACAGCTCCCTAAAAGCAGTGTTCAAAAAGCAACCAGCTGATTAAAATACAACATAAATAAAACATGTTCAAGAGCACACAGAGAGAGGCTCAAATGCTTCTCACAGTTTGGGAACAAGGGTCCTCAGAGAGTTTTATAACTCATTTGATGGCTAAGTGTCAAGAGAAGCTGGTAAGTTTTGAGGTAGGAATTCCTCTCCATGAGGGTGGCGAGGCCCTGGCACAGGTTGCCCAGAGAAGCTGTGGCTGCCCCATCTCTGGAAGTGTCCAAGGCCAGGTTGGACGGGTCTTGGAGCAAACTGGGACAGTGGAAGGTGTCCCTGTCCATGGTAGGGGGTGGGACTGGATGGGCTTTGAGGTCCCTTCCATCCCAAACCATTCTGGGATTCTGTGACCATCCTGGTTATGAAGGGCCACCCTCCACACACCCTCTCTGGTTCTCCATCCTGGTCCCTGTCCTTAACTCCTGGCATTTATAACTTGAACACCACACACCCAGGCTGATGTCCCCATGGCTGTGCATGCACAGAGCTCAGCAATCAGTGTGTCACACCAGCACCTGGTCCCATATGTTCCAGGCAGTGCCAAAACTTTGGGCAGGTGCTGGTGGAAAAGACATTCCTACTGCAGGGGAGGCCATCAGGGAATGGGGGACACTGGAGAGGAGCCAGAGGGGGATCCTTACCTGGGGACTCCCAGCTGACACCTGAGCTCCCACCGAGCGCATGAGGACGGAAGAACAACTCCAGCCTTTGTCACCCGCTGGAATGCAAGGGGTCCCGGGGCTCAGTTCCTCATCCTTATCCATGCAAGTCCCACTCAGCATCCTGGCTGCACAGCATGGCTGGGGTTGGTGTCACAGGCCAGGCAGGGCTCCCAAAGGGGCCTTATTTACACCGAGTCATGCTCGCCATGGGCTGCGGGAGCTGCTGAGCCAAAGATCCCCTTGCCTGGCTCCACACCCCACCAGACACACACTAAATACAAAACTCATACTGAAAACCGCCAGCCACGGACAAATCAAGCTCAGACTGTCTCTGCCTTTCCTGTTTTGGTCTCTCCAATCCCAAGGACGCTGATAAATGTGGGAAATCGGAGGCACAGATCTTGGGTGCCTAACACAACCACCCCCTTTACAGCCAGGAGCTTCCACCTCGCTGTACCCTCTGGGCGGGTGAATCACCACCCTGGGGACATCGACTCCCTGCCAGCTCAGTATTCCTCGGGTCCCCCTCATTTCAGTCACCCTCAGCAGATTCCAGCCTCGTGCTGCCTCCTTAGTTACACCCCGATTCTTCCGGAGCCCAGGAAGGGTGTGCAAGCCAGTAAGGGCCACGCCACAACTATGGGAACACATCCCATGGAGAGAAGGGAGTGGCAGCTCAGGAGAGAAAAGGCGTGCAACCTTCACAGTGCCCAGGGATGAGAGGCAATGGGAAACTGATGCCTGGGATGTTCCACCTGGACAGGAGGAAGAACTTCTTTTCTGTGCAGTGACCAAGCACTGAACAGATCCCAGAGAGGGTGTGGAATATCTCACTGGAGATACAATATCCCGCTGGAGCAGGGAGGTGGCACCAGGTGACCACTGTGGTCCCTTCCAGCCTGGCCCATTGTGGGATTCTGTGAATATTTCCGGAATAACGAGTTTAGTTTGCCCCAGTAGCATCTCCTGGGGGTGACAGCAAAGTGCTCACCAATCTCTGGTGGCTTCAGGGTTTGGTTGAGTGTTCATTTTTGGCAGGGTTGGTCTGGGTTGGGGACAGGCAACAGGAGCCAGTTCCTGTTGACGCTGCTATGCCTAAAAGACAAGCCCAGGGGACAAATCAGGTACTAAATATAGGGACCATCTGTCCTGCTCCCTCTAGGAAGCGCCCAAGGCATGCTGGTTGTGCTGTGGGGAAGGATATGGAAAAGCTGGGAATGGGATGGTTCTGTTACCCCTTTGTTAATACCAAAAAATGTGTGTCATTGCTGAGCTCATACCTTGTGTTTCAGAGCACACCAGCCTATCCCACTGCCCACTGGGAAGAAGATGCTTCTCGGCCTGCTTTCCGACTTCTTTCTTTTAATAATGCCGCTTGTCTCCCAAGCTGTGCATGCCTGCTTTTCCATCTTTCCCTTTGAGAACGCAAACAAGGACAGGTCACTTGCCTTTTTGTACGAGGATCTCTCTGGACACCTCTGAGAGGGGGAGAGGGAGCAAAGGAAACGAACCACACAAAACAAAGTGAGGGAACGTTTTTTAATTGGAAGTGTTTTGTTTTCTCCAGGATTTTAACTTTGGAGAGAGCCTCACAAATACTCTCTCAGGGTCCTCGGCTGAAGGGCTTTATTCTGCCGCAGGCGCCTTTCATGGTGCAGCACAATAGCTTTTGTTTCAGAAGTGTGGGGCAATGAGGACCTTGAATGCCAGAGGTCTGTATTATATCCATAACTGTAGATTTGGATGGTGGAACGGAGGTTGGGGGGAAGGTGAGAATGAAAAATTTCTCCATTGTGTAGATGGAGTCCTTCCAGCAAACACTGGCACAATAGGAAGCACATTCTTAAGAGCTGAAGCAGACTGTGGATAAAGACTCCCTCATTTTGTACATAATGGTCCCTGTGCTTTAACCTTGTACAGCTGCTATGACACCTGCTTTTCAAAGCCTTTGTGGCAGAACAAGCAAAGCTTTGTCTGCCATACACATTCTGTGCCATACATGTTAACATTTCTCTTTTTGTATTTACTTTTGTTTCCCCCACCTTGTCTCTCCCTCTTTTTTTCCTTCTCCTTCTTTTTATTTTTTTTAAACACAACAGTTATGAATGAATGGCTGAAAAGTAATTTCAGCCTTGATTCTGGCATCGTGTCCAGTCTGGAAGTCTGCAGATATTGTAATGCAGAATAAAGGGCAGATATTAGACTGGGGAGTGCTGTGTTCCCTTTCTAGCAAAGCCTCAGCCTTTGTGTCTCCTTCCTCCCTTTTCCCCACATTTTCCTCCCTTCCCTGGTTTGAAAGGACAGGCAGAACCCATCACAGCTCACGTCCCCTCCAGCGGGAAGAGCTGCAGGACTCTGTGACTCTGGCTCACTCTCCCCTGGGACTCAGTGGGACTTGTCTGGGATGGAGGAGGGAAGTCCAGGTCACCATTCTCATGAGGAGATGGAAGAGGTTTGCAGCGCCAGAGTCCTCGAGCAGCTTTTCTTGGGCAGGGATCCAACCCTGAGCAAAACAAGCCTGCAGCACATGGGATCTCTGGGATCTTCCCCTGCCTGTGCCATCTGCAGTAGGAGCAGGGCAAAGACATCATGTTCTTCTGGGTCACGTCATAGCTCCTCATTCCCAAGATCCTTGGCTGAGAAGATGCCGGCTCCAGGGGGCAATGGGAATAAAAAACCTGCTCCTGATCTGTCAAGGAATAAGGGAATGATGACTCTGAACGGTGGAGCAGCTAAAATCCAGATCCTGAGGTATGATAATGAATCATGCAATGACAAGGGAATTAATTGATGGTGCCACTCCACGGAATTATCTGGAGTAGGGTGATCTGCCAATGCCTCATCCTGCAGGTCATGGATAATCTCCATGAGGATCTGAGCAGCCTTCTCTGCTGGAAGGTGTCCTTGTCCATGGCAGACGTGTGGAATGAGACGGCCTTGAGGGTCCCTTCCAACCCAAACCATTCTGGGATTCTCTGGTCTCTGTAAGAAAGAGGTTCTGCTCCATATCCCTCCAAAATCAGGACTGACAGGCCACCAGTGTGGACCTGCTTCTCCTCTGAGCAGCCCAGCTCCAGCTGTGGCAGAGAATTCAAGCTGGGATGATGCTGGTAACTTTATTCTCTCTTAAACACGACAGGAGCCACAGCAGGAGCGGATGGCCGGAGGGAAAAATGAGTGATCCAAAGTTAGTTATTCCAAGCAGAATGCACTGCCTCTGGACAGGACAAGTTAACAGGTCCAAGGAGCAGCAAAGCCCTTAATAACCACCCACATTCAAATTATCTGGGCTCTATTATTCCATTTGTTCTTGCGGCTTGGGAGGTTTCCTTTGGTTTGTGGCTGCAAACCCAGCTCTGTTCAAAGGCAGATTTTAAGGGATACAGGGAAACATCTTCTCCTCAGTTAACCTCCCTGCTCAGAGCATGTGGAAAGGGTGGGGAGGATCCCCAGTGATCCAGACTCTCCACCAGATTCAGCCCTTTTCCAGCCCTGGTATTCCTGTGGCATGAGAAGAGACATCAATGACAGCAAGAAGCCTGGGGCAGGAGAGGTTCCTAGCTCCCAGACACTACACTTATATTTTCCTTTTTTTTCAAAGGCAAAAAGAGGCCAAAATCTGAAATGAAAGGCAGAAGCCTGGCTTCTGAAATCCCTGTTTGAGTCTCAATTTTTCATGAGAATAACCCAGACATTTATTTCATGCTTGCTTTCATTTCTAATTATTGGAGGGAAGTGCCAACCGCATTCACTTGATCTTTAGCATGTTCAGACTTGTTGGGCAAGGGAAAAATCCATGGATGTATCCAGAGGACATCCACTGCCTGCAGACTGTGAGCAGCTAGCAGGACAGCAGGCAAAAACAGCTGGAGCAGGGCTGAACACCGAGCTTCAAATCTTGGATGCTGGGAGAGATCCATGGGCACAAGCCCTGCCTTAGGACGGTGCTCAGTGGAGCTGCTGAGAGAGACTCAAACAGGACTCTGCTGAGCTCCATGTTCTTCCTGAAGCATCCCATCCTTCCACGACCTGAATCCAGGCGTTACTGCTGTTTTAAGTGTCTTTCTCATTAAACTGGTTTGGTGTGAAGCTTGGACATGGGAACCTTCCAAGTCCAGACAGCGGGAGCTGAATGCGAAACAGCTGAATGAGAATGGGGAGAAATTAGAGCTGCTAAAAACCAGGTCTCAGGGTTTTCTCACCACCCTCAGGAATCCTTAGCAAAGGATACACTGGACTGTGCTGCATTAGGGTTTGCCGGAAGGGAGGTGTGAATCCCAGTAGGCTGAATCTCAGCGTGTCCTCAGAAATGGGAATTCTTCTTCATTTAAAAAAAAGAGGGAAAAAAGCCGGAGTGGGTGCAAGTCACCTGTTCAATATTCAGCCCTCCTTCATGTCAGACCCCCATGATCAGTTCACGCCTCCATCTCTCAGCTGTTAATGGAGCAGGAGACAATTCCGGCACGGAGCCATCCGGAGCATAATCCTGCCATTTGAACGCACATAAAGGCACTTCATAGCAGCAAGTGTCAATAGCCACTCCCCTATTGATATAACATCCCTTCCCTCCTCCATAAACTCTGGCTGGCAAAGAAAATAAACAAGGGTTAGATGAAATCTAACCCCAGCATGGCTATAAAAGATGCTTCGTAAAAAATAATAAAATAAACCACAAAAAAGTGATGTTTAATCTGCTAATTCATGCTCAGGGCCCTGCTCCTTTTTTAGGGAGTGTGTGCAGAGAGCAGCTCGGATTCGGGAGAGGGGGAAGACACAGCTTAGATCCTCCACCACCAAAGCTGCTGGGAGACCTGGCAGACACCAGATAAAAGATTTAGTGGGAAGGGGAAGAGGCTGATGCTGAAGGAGCCCTTAATCCCCAGTCTCACTGCAGAACACTGGACATCCCTGCATCCCATGCAACGTTGGCATCCCACAGCAGCAGGGCATGGATCAGCCGTGTGCTGCCAGAGGAATTTGGAAGGGAACCCAAAGCCAACTTGCTGCAGGCACACAGCTCACACTGGGGCCTGCTGCAGCCTCAGCTGTGACCCCAGAGATGCCCCACTAGGTCGGCCTCTCCCATCCCACCTCCCTGCCTGCAGATAATGGCAGGGAAGAAGGAAGAACTCAGGCACCCAAACCAAGAAACACAGACCACAAAATCTCTCTTCTGGCAGCTGAGGTTCTAACAGCCTAGAAATCCTTGCAAGGGTACACTTGCAAGGCTGCCCCTGGATCCCTGGAATGTCCAAGGCCAGGTTGGATGGAGCTTGGAGCAATCTGGGAGAGTGGAAGGTGTCCCTGCCCATGATAGGGGGTGGAATTGGATGGGCTTTAAGGTCCCTCCCAACCCAAACCATTCCAAGATTCTGGGATTCCATGCAAGGGCTGGCCAGTCAGGATCCTCATGTTTCATGTTCTGCAGAGTGCAGAGTCCATGAGGAATACCTGGGGCAGTTCCTAGGAGTGTCTCAGGAGAAGGTCTGACCTGCTGGGAGGAAGAGGGCTGGACACCCCTTTCCTAATCCCACCTGAGTGGACTTAATCCCCCACAGTGCCCCAGCCCAGGTAACTGTACCCAGCAACATCCCTGAGATGTCAACCAGCCTAGGAGTCCTTAGGGATTCTAGGGAATCTGGGATCCTTAGGGTTTTTCAGATCTAACCTCTGCCTATCCCTCTGTGCTCCTCAGGAAAAGCATGGACCTGGAATGTTTTTGAAATTCCCGAGCTTTCCCTGCTGCCACACAACTCCCTGCACTGGCTGCAGGAATTCTCTTGGATATCAGCCATCCCACTCCACCTGGGATGGGTTTAGTCCTCACACGGAGATGATGAAACCCATCCTGAGACCCACATCAGGCAGGGGCACATGGAGCATCACCAAACTTGTGCCCTTTTCTGGATCTGGGACTGGGATTTGGGAGACCAGTCCAGGCTCAGGAAAATTACAGACCTTTTCAGAAGTCCTTGCAGAAGTTTAGTCTCCTTCCTGCCCACCATCCTGGGCTGCTGGAAGTTTTCCAGAAGACCTTTCCCTTTGTTTCTAGGACCTGGGGGTTTTTGGGAGGCTCCTGGTGTCCTGTATGTGTAATAGAGAAAAAAAAAAACTTAAAAGAAAAAACTAAAACTTAAAAAAAAAAAAAAAGTAAATTACTGCAAAACTGGGAAAAGGCACCTTGGATGTCCTGCTGGAACACAAGGATGTACTTAACTTGCATGGAAGCAACCCAGAGATGTGAGGAGGGGCCTTCAGAGGCCGGGGAGGGCGTGAGGCAGCAGTGACTTGGCCGTGTCCAGTTTTTCCATGGGTCAAATGAAAGATGATTTGCAAAAAAGGACCCCCTGATTGGTTAATGAACATCTCTCAATTTACAGCAGCAGAATGCTGGGTGCCATCAAATGCAAGCCCAAGTTAAAGCTATGACTGCTTTAATAATCAATGACTGCAGAGTATTTAAAAAAACAGCGAAGCTTTCAGGGGCTTAAGACTTATTGCTCGCATTTTCTCAGCTTTCTTAAAGAAAAAAGGGGTGTTGTAGAAAATGGTCAAATTTATCATTTATAGCAAAATATTAATGTAGCAGCAGGAGACTTGATGTGGCCATCTATCTCCAAGCATTCAGACTTCAAAGGAAGCATAAACACGAAATTAATGGTTTGTCTAGTGTAAAGGAAAAATAAATGCAAATGTAGCCTCATTAATACCAAGTGGGTGACTTCTTGGTTTATGGGGTTTGGATTGATTTTGTCAAAGGCCAATAGATTTATTAAAAATGTCTTTTAAATTTAGCATCCCTATACCCATTAGTTGAAAGAAATAAAATTCTCTGCAATCGCTACCACCTCTCCTCCTCCTCTCTCCCCCTCCCTGGATGTTGTTTTACCTAAATAAAGTTCCTGCATTAGGGCTCACTTTGCCCTGAAATATGTCTCTTGTAGGAGCTGCTATAAACGTCAGCATTTTCCCCGGCGTTGGTTTATGGGCAGAGTGAATTTTAATGGCATCGTAATCTCACTGCAATCAATTGTGCTCCATGGGAGGGGAAACCTCGGGGAGTGGCCATTAACCACAGCTCTGCATCACTCCAGGCCTCAGGAGCTTCCAAAGGGATTTTTTTCCCCTGATTTTTTTGTTGTTTTTTAATACCTGCTCACCAAATGTTTGTTCTGGGCTGTTTGATGCCCTTTCCCATGGCTCCAGGTGGGCTGAGAGGATGCTCACTCCTCAGGATGAGGTTCTGGCTGGGACACCTCACATCCATCCCCACCCACCAGAACAGGATGGGACGTTTTCCAGGTGTCCCAGGGATAACAACGGCAGCTGCTGGTTGTCACCCCGTGAGTGACAGAGTGACTGAGCTGATTTAACCCCTGCAACGAACCCTGTCCCAACACATTCCACCTCCTGCTCCAAGGCACATACCCAAAAACAGAGGCTGATGCACAGCACAGATGTCCCTTTAGGAAAATGCAAGAGTACAACCTTATAGTCCCACATCACATATTTCTGAGTGGCTGCAGGGCTCACAATCCCAATGCACTGCCCCAAAAACCATTTGGAAGATGTCCCGAACCACAGTTCTTTGGTTAAAGTGGATTTGCTCAGGCCATCTTAAAGAAAGGACTTGCAAAGGTCCTGCTGTGTTCCCACACCTGTATGGAAAAATGGGACAGTGTCATGGGAGAGAAAGAAAAGAGAGAACAGGAGGAAAAGAAGAAAAGAAGAAAAGAGGAACAAGATCTGAGCCCCAAGGATGTGATGGATCGAGTAAAGATGAGATGAGGGAAATGGGCAAGAACAATTTAGACTGGGAGGGAAGAGATTTAAACTCAGAAAAGGCCTGGAAATGGGAAGTCTGAAATTCCTGTGAACAGAGGGGATGAAATGCAAGGGAGACATATCCCAGATCCCAGAACGGGCCAGGCTGGAAGGGACCGCAGTGGTCACTGGTGCCACCTCCCTGCCCCAGCAGGGCCATCCCAGAGCCCATGGCCCAATTCCAGATTGTGTCTGGAATGTCTCCAGTGAGGGAGACTCCACAGCCTCTCTGGGATCTGTCCAGGGCTCCGTCACTGCCCAGGAAAGTTCTTCCTCATGTCCAGGTGGAACTTCCTGGGCTCAGTCCCCGCCCGTGGCTCTGGTGCCATTGCTGGGCCCCGGAGCAGAGCCTGGGCCCCGCTCGGAGCCCTCCCTGCAGGCAGGGACCCCCAGGGCTGAGGGCCCCTCTCAGCTGGGGCTCCTCTCGAGGCTGGACAGCCCCAGCTCCCTCAGCCTTTCCTGGGCATGGAGATGCTCCAGGCCCTTCAGCATCTCTGCAGCCTCCACTGACCCCGCTCCTTGAAATCATCACACTCACCACACAGAAAAACCCAGTGTGATTTATATTGCCCTGAAAAAAATAAAAATTAAGGCATTGGATTACCTAGGAATTGAAGTTTTACAGCCACCTGCACACTGGGTTAAAGATTGCCAAGTCAATTGCCACGTTGATCATCTTCAACCCAGCACAAGATGCCACTTGGGAACAGTGATTTATTCTGGAATTCTTGGCAAATCCAGATTTGCAAATTTTATTTCCATCAGGAAAAAAATACAGGATTTCATACCTATAAATAGATTTTGGGGTCTAGAGGTCTGCATTGCAAGAAACAATGGTATATTTGGAATATAGGTGGAGACCCTTTGAATCCAATTGATGGTGCAGGATGAATCCACTCAGAATCATCCACTCAGGCAGACACAGGAGACGTGAATGCTGGGCAAAATGGGATGATTTCCCATAAGAGCTATCAAAACAGAAAAAAAACCTGTATGCAAATGCATTTATTACAAGAAATAATGAAATTCCACAAGATGAAGCTTTGTTAAAACCAGAAATATTTTCAGTGCAGGAGTCCCCGAGTATCCACAGCCTACCTGGCAAAGGCCCCCGTGCCTTTGCCTTTCCCTGCCTGGTGTGTGAATTCCTAATAAAAGTGACCCCATCTGCTGTCACTATCCATGCATAAATCTCGGGCTGACAGCGATTAGCACAAGACAAACGGTCAAAAAAACGTAACACTCTCCTTGACCTAGAAATCATCAATTCAGGAAAGCCTCTGCAAACAGCCTGGAACCTGTCAGCAGGGCTGGGAGGGGAACAAGTCTCCCAGCTCATTTAAATCTTGTGGATGCAAAATGTTTGTCCTATATGGGCAGGTCGAAATCAAACCCAAGTAAGAGCAGAAAACTCAGCAGAAACCACACACAGGTGCTTTGTTTGCTCCACGCAGAAACAAAATATTTACAGGAAAAAAAACCCGATTAGGTTCTCATTTGCATCCACAGCCAAATGAAAACTCGGCTTCATGGGGATGTTTTAAACTGGAAATGCCATTGCAGCCGTGCAGAGCAATTCCCAAGTCACCAAGACAAGCCAGAGCTGACCCTTCCACAGAAATCTTCCTGGCTGGGCTTTTCTGAGCACACAAAAGAGCTCAGTAAAGAACTGGACCCATTGGGAAAATGCTTCTTCTTGTGCTTGTGGTGCTGTTCCCCTCATGGTGGAGAGGAGGGATCCTGGCTGAACCCACACAGTTGGGAATGAGCGTCTCCAGTCCTCCCTCAGACTCGGAATGCCAAGATTTTGGCCTGGCCAGAGCACAGTTCCCAAAACACGCAGGGACCCTGATTCCTGAGCACCTCCAGCTTGGATTTGTAGCTTCATGTGGCAAACAGGAGACAGAGACTGTGGAGAAACAGGGAATGTGGAGAGGACAGGGATTGAAAAAACACAGCAAAACACAACAACAACAACAGAAAAGAAAAAAGCCCAAATGGTTAAGTAAGAACAATTAGGGCCAATCTTCCTCCCCATCCAGCAGATTTTTATTGTCCCTCATAGGGAGAGCGGGAGAATTTGGGTGTCTGATAGAGGAAGAACTCAATTGCAAGGAAAATCTGAGTGCACAAGGAATCGAGTGCCAAATCCCCTAGGGGTAACCCAGCAAATTAGGAGGGCCGTGTGGTAATGAAGAACTATGTGGAACAATCCCTTATCCCATATTGCTGTTTCCTAGGAAGTGTGCCTGGCAGTGCCCATGGCTCCATGGAGCCAGCCAGTCCCAAACACTCCACACCATTGGCACCCAACTCACACCTCCCACTTCAGACTTCAGGAAAAATACCGCATTCCAGGAGTTCAGGGCCCAGCACCCCTGTACAGAGCCAAGCACTGGGAGCAGAGGGAGATGGATGGTGTGGGCATTTCAAACCTCTCAGGGATGGGGTCAGGAAAGCCACCACCTCCTCCTGCTGGAGCACAGGGACAGCTCATTCCCCCTGATACCAACTGGGAACCCGGGTGCACTGGGATTCTCCAGCCTTGCTGGTACAGCTGTCAGTCCCTGCAGGCAGCTCCAAGACCCCAGCCAAGGATTCCCTTGTCCTCAGTTTGGGATGGACTCAACCCTTTGGAGCCACAGCAGGCCCAGACCTGGAGACACCACCACAGCTCAGCTGAACCTGCTGGGCTGCCTCTCCCTCTGGAGCCATGATCAGCCCTTGAAGCAGGCACCGAGCACCGGGAAGCCCCCAGGCTGGTGTCCTTTATGAGACTTTTTGTCTGGCTGCAGAGAGAGCCAGTAAATACCCAGGCTGCTGCTCCTCCTCCTTCCCCCAGTGCTCCGGGGCCATTCCCTGGTGTCCACGCCGGCAGCAGAGGATTCTGCTGCTTTTCCCTTTCTCATTTCTCCTTTCTGATAGAAATCAGAAAAAATTATGAATTCCTGCAGTGCGTACATTTCTGCTAAACCTGCAGCACCTCTAATATTGGCTTGCAAAGTGAGAGACCTCTTGGCAGCCATGCAGTCAGACAACCCTTAGAGGGTTGCCTACACTGCCACTGCCATGATCCTCACTGGACAGCTGGGAATGAATCCAAAGGACCAGAGCAGAGCTGCTCTGTGCTGAGAGAGATCAGTTTATGCAGCAGTTGTTGCACAGAGAAGATCACCATGTAAGAAAAACAGGATTATGGGGGATGTTCCTCTTCCAGCCTTCAAATATCAGGAAAAAAAATATGAGCCATGCTTAGCTCATATAAAAAATGAATAAAAACATATGAAAAAAATGAAAAAAAAAAAAAGAGCATGCTTAGGAAAATTCTCAGAATATCCCTCCTTGCCCTTTTCATATTTTAAAGGCCCTGGAGTGCCAGCACAAGGAAGAATGCTTTCCCTCTGCCAGAGGGCAGGCTTAGATGGGATGTTGAGAAGAAATTTTTCCCTGTGAGGGTGCTGAGGCCCTGGCACAGGCTGCCCAGAGAAGCTGTGGCTGCCCCTGGATTCCTGGAAGTGTCCAAGGCCAGGCTGGACAGGGTTTGGAGCAACCTGGGCTAGTGGAAGGCGTCCCTGCTCATGGCAGAGGGTGGCATTGGATGGGGCTTTAAGGTCCTTTCCATCCCATACATTCTGGGATTCAATGTCATCTTT
Source organism: Tichodroma muraria (assembly GCA_013390105.1). Classification (NCBI taxonomy): domain Eukaryota; kingdom Metazoa; phylum Chordata; class Aves; order Passeriformes; family Sittidae; genus Tichodroma; species Tichodroma muraria. Next base: position 146,435 of record WAAG01002471.1, on the reverse strand, counting down.
GCCTCCAGGCACAGCCATTTGCCATCTTCCCCCAAGAGCTCCTGTGATCCAGTGGGAAAGGAGCTTCAGTGGGATGGACCTTGCTGGGATATTCCCTGACAGCTCTGCGTGATCCCATCTCTCTGCTTCCAGCCAGGCTACACTGGAGCTTGCACTGGGTTCCCTCTGCCTCCTCCAGGCCCATTCAGATCCTATGGAAAGGAACACTCTTGCCTGGGTGTGCTGCCTCTGCTGGTGTCTTCCCAAAGGATTCAAAGGTCACTCCTTGCTTTGCTGTGTTTGCACTGCTCCTGGTGCAGTCTCACGAGGATTGAGTCTGTCTCCCCTCCCTTCGAAAGGAGTAAAACCATGGCTCTTATCCAACAGCAAGCCCAACATCCATCCCACAGACTCAGAAGGTGCTGGGTGTTCAATTAGCCACGGCTGGCTGACTGACGAGTCTGGGAGCGTGAAGGATTCCCTACAACACCCCGATACATAAACGAACATTTCCTGCCTTCCGTGACATCCAGCAGGCCAGTCTGGAGGCGCTGCTCCCCTGCACACACACAGGTTCCCCACGTCCCTGGCCAGGCAGCTGCAGACCTTCCCACCTGCTCCCAGTTGTCCAAAGGGTCCCCGCACTCCTCCCGCACCGGCAGCTCAGGAAACCAGGTCTTCCCCCTGCGTGTACCAACATGAGCCTGAGATAATAAACGAGGCCTAGAAGAAGAGAGAAATCATCAGGGCTGTTAATTTGACACCAACTCTTTTGATCTCCTCTTCAGATCATAAGGGAAGGGTAAGTGTGCTTCCTTTTAATCTTCACTCCCGCACTTTAAAGGCCTCAATAATGTTCCCACCAACCAGATCATTTTCATTTGCAACTCTAATTAATCTGTGAATAAATATGCTTCGGAGAGGTGGATTGATTTAAATGAGGGCTGTCTTTTCACCTTTAATCTATAATGCTGCATTTCTCTCTCTTGAGAAAATAGCTCCTAGCTTGCACTCTCTGCCTTTCTCCCCAAGTTCATGCAAGGCTCTTTCTCCTCTTTTTTATTATTATAAAATAATGGCTTCAGCAGGTGAATAAAAGGTTAGGCAAGTTTGACAAAAATGGGAAGCTATTCACCCTTGCTACCTTTAATCTACTGCATTCTCCTCCTAATGAGTGTAAATTACCCAAGTCATTTCACAGAGCCTTTCTCTGGCATAATACCTCCGGCAGCCCTTTCTCACAAGGGCGGGTTTGTATTATTAGTATCAGTATTATCTTTAATCTTTTGTGGTGTGAAGAATGAGGACAACACACGGATCCAACACCAGGCAGTGGGAGCCAGGCCCAGGGTAACTGGGCTGTGTGAAGGAATGGGTGCTCCAGCAGGAGGATCTGGCATCCTCAGAGGACGGAAGCCCACAAAAAAGTGTCCAGCCTTGCAAAGCTTGGATGAAGTTTTCTCTAAGAGTCTTTAGCGGCTTCAGCCCCAAAACTCATCCAGCTCCACAGAGAAATGGGTGAGACTCTTCCCATCTCTGATGTGAACAGTCCTCAGAGGGTCCCACTTTGGGAAGGTGATGGCTCTGGGAGGTGGTGGAGCCGTCTCTCCTTGGTAGAATTGAAGGAGCGTCTTGGAATCATTTAGGCTGGAAACCACCCCTAAGAACATTGAGTCCAACCAGGCCCATCACAAAACCCTTTCCCCAAGCACCACATCTACGCATTTTTTGAACGCTTCTGGGCACAACATCACAAGCTCTGAGGACAGAAAGGATGAAGAAGAAATCTAATGTAAAACATCCCCCACAGCCTCTGAGAAACCCCAAACGAAGGGGAGATCTCTGAGGAAATCTCTCAATGTCCATCTCAAATAGCCCAGTTACTGAGAAGAAACCAAACGAGAGTCACGTGCCAAGGGGAACCTCAGAGGGGTCTCACATCTTCTCTGGTGGTCTGATGGAGAAGGCATTTAAGACATTTCTCCCAAAGGTACTCAAGTCAAATCAAAAGATGGTGTGAAGGACAGTTGCAAAGGGACTACAGCGTATGGGATTTGGGCAGGGGAAGCACAAGGCTGGGATCAAATATCCTCATCCCCAGAGAGAAGAGCAGCCTTGGAAGCCACACAGAGGGCAGGGACTTTGCCTGCATGTGAGCACTGCGTTGAACTGCACTCGCTGTGAAATGAGGAAACAAATACACAATCCAGAAGAAATCAAAGAACAGACAATCCTCAAGTGGTCAAGATGACTTGAGGTTTTGCCTAAGGGACCATAGCAGGAAGCAGGACGAGAGCACTTGCTGCTTCAGAGTGATGTGCACAGCTGGCGGGAGTACTGGGAATAAACTGGGAGCCTTACCACTTTTCCATGGAGACCACTGGCCCAGCCAAGTCCATGGAGCTCAGTGATCAGCATCAAGCCACATCCCTCACTGGCAAGAATTGATGCCACCCCCCAGCATCCATGGGCATCACCATCCCCTGCCAGCTGGGATGCAGGACAGGAGGGCTGGATATGGCTGGGGAGCAGGACAAACCTGGGAAACTCCCCTCTCTCAAACTTGGCCAGTGCTCTGCAGAAGAAATGGAGTTTCCACTTGGTCCAAGATAATAGGACATCAAATAAAATCCTCCTGGAGCAGCACAAAAATCTTGGCTTTGCTTCAAGCAGTAGCTGGGCCATTGAGGAGCCCAAGCTGCTGCTGAAGCCTCCATCATTCCTCTCATCTCCGCTGGTTCAGGCGCCCTTTACTTCACTTATATTATATGACTGGCTTTTATTTTTTTACATTTGCCACTTGTGATCATTATTCTTCAGCCTAAGAATGCCTGATATTCAGGGGCCCTTTGTTTCACTCTCATTATGCACACATATATGTTCAAGGTCGCCAGTTAGTCTATTATTCAAGTGGGCACTTTTATTTTTCCTGTTTCATCCCCCCCTCTCCCCAAAGAGGCTCGGTTCAAGGTCTCGCATTCTCCGCTTCCTCCCTTAAGTTTTACCATTTCTCTTCCTTAGAAAAACATTTTCCCTTGCCTCACATTCTCCAGTAGCTTCCATTCCATTCAATCCCTGCTAATATATATATCCAGAAGCAGCCCAGGGCAGACCCCACACCAGCTGCTGCTGCTGTTTTAAAAGAATCAAAGCAAGCTCTTTGTTTCCTTCCACTCTCCAACAATTTCTTGAGTTGCAAACTTCAGTACAAAGCATTCTTGGAGGTGCCCAGGAGATTTCCAGAGCATTTGCAGCAGTCCTGATGAAATGTCAGGCTGCTCCATGTGGATTTGGGTGATAGCCACAATGGAACACGCTCATTCCTGCCATCAGACAGGAATTTTGGCTGCACTGCTGTTGTCTTGCTTGCACAAAAAGGTGAACCAGCAAGTGATCACCCAGGAGGCTCGTGTTTAATTTTGGATGAACAAGGAAAATATGGTTTTAGCCCCCTACAAACCTATTTGTTTGTCAAGTGACATCCCCCTCAGCAAATCTGCCTGTACCATCAGCCACCTCTCATTCTCCAGCTGTATTTATGTAGGTGCAGGGAAAAAAACTATAGAAATGCTTTTTGAGCCCCCCAAGGAGGAGCCCCACAGCACCCACTCCTGTGAATGATTCCACAGTGTTGCACTTTGAGACAACCATCGAAATGAGGAAATTCAGGCTGTTCCACTTGGGATGGGACTCACCAGAGTCCTCTGTGAGGTACCCAGGAGGAAACTGTGCTTTTATGTGCAGGATAAAGCTCTTGCCCCAGGGAGAGGAGCCAGTTTGGGAAGGAGGTGCCTTCCCCAGGATTGGCACTGCAGCTGCTGGGGCTCTGTGCTGCTCCACCAACAGCACAGCCTGGCTGGGAATCACAGACACATCCAAAGAAAAGCTCTCTGGAAATAAAGATGTGGGCAAAGAGTTAACAGGAGCCAGTTGCACCTTTGTCAGCAATCACAGAATCGTGGAATGGTTTGGGCTGAGAGGGACCTTAAAGCCCATCCAGTTCCACCCCTTGCCATGGGCAGGGACACCTGCCACTATCCCAGGTTGCTCCAAGCCCCATCCAGCCTGGCCTTGGACACTTCCAGGGATCCAGGGGCAGCCACAGCTTCTCTGGCAACCTGTGCCAGGGTCTCCCCACCCTCACAGGGAAGGATTTCTTTCCAGTGTCCCGTCTAATTATCATTCCTCTGGCAGTAGGAAGGCATTCTCCCTTGTACTGGTACCCCAGGCCTTTGGAAATTGTCTCTCTCCCTGTTTCCTGTTGGCTCCTTCAGACACTGGAAGGCCACAGTGAGGTGACCCCAGAGCTTCTCCTCTCCAGGCTGAGCAATCCCAGCTCTCCCAGCCTTTCCTCACAGCAGAGCTGCTCCATCCCTCTGATCCCCCTGGTGCCTCCCCTGGACTCTCTCCAGCAGCTCCAGGTCCTTCCTGTGCTGGGCCCAGGGCTGGGGCAGCTCTGCAGGTGGGGTCTCACCTGAGCAGGGCAGAGGGGCAGGATCCCAATCCCTTTCCTGCTGCCCATGCTGGGGATCAGCCCTGGATACCCTGGGGTTGGGTATGAGGAAGATCCCAGACTATGGGGAAGATGTGGAGAGGACACCCTGTATTTATGAAGATTTTTACACCATTTCCCTTCCTCGGGCTCAGCCCCACAGACCAGCTGTGTCAGCTTTGTGGCACATGACCCAAAGAGGCAAATTTCATTTTCCGTGGGGTCACCAGGAGCACTTTCTGAACACTGGGGACTTTACTGAAGTCATGAAAGCAGGAGATGAAGTTTCTTGGCACATGGCTCCACGTGACACAAGAACCAGGCCAAGACAAGGAATATTCTGCCAATGGATTTTATTTTTTTTTTTCCATTTAGGAGCAGAAAGAATTAATCTCCCATCCTCTACATCACAACATTTCTCAAGGCCCTCACGCCCCAGGTTACCCTCACCACTTGTTTTATTTATAATCTGCTCTGCCCCCTCTTTCTCTTCTTTTTCTGCTTTATTTTCTTCTTAAATATATTTTATTTTTTTGTTTGCCAGGCTCAGTTGCAGTACAAGGACATGGGGAAAGACATTCTTTCAATTCTTCGGGCATTGTGGCTGCCTGAAATGGGAAACAAGACAAAGCCAGAGAAGAAAAGCTTATTATGGGCAGCCTAGTTGGAAGAAAATGAATCACCCAAACAGATAGGTTTCAATGATCTCAGGCGAACTCCACTCTTTATTCCACACACCCGCGTCTAATTGTTCCAGAAAATGTTCATCTGCTTCATAATGACAGCAATAATGGAAATGTGAATTTCCTTATGTGAAATAAGGAAAAAAGTTTATTCAAGGGTCTGCTTTGGAAAGTACAGCCATAATGCACTTTCTTCTGGGGATTTAATAGAATTTCCTCTCAGAGAAATTGGATGGATAACAAGTAATTTTTTTTAATTTGAAGACTATGTGAGCCAGAAGAGTTTCCTGCTCCTGACAGAGGGCTCATAGGGTAAAGGGACGGGGCAGTCTCCTGGTATTGGAGAAGGGTCAGGATGGGAAAACTCAATGGCAGCATTTGCCCTGCTGGCAACCTGTCAGGGCCCCTCCTGCTCTGCCCAGCTTTTGTGGGGGCATGGAAGCAACTGCAACAGTTTGAATTCAGGACCTAAAAGTCAGACCACAACTCTAAATCCCTTCCCAGGATCCAGCTGGACTGCAGTGCTCTCCTCGCTCGGTGAAGGGTGGCAGAAGCAGGACACCCTTATGTGATTCCCCTGGGCAGGAAGAGCAGAAAGGATTCAGGCTGGGGAATTTCATGGCAGGCTGGAGCAGACACCTGAGTCATGACAAGCCCAGAAGGAGCAACAGGAGAACCCCAGTGTCTGCAAGGCAAAGGGCAAAGGAGCTCACTGAGCTTCCTGGAAGGACCTCAACAGCCACAGTGAAATGGGAGCAGCTACAATTTCCCTTGGAAGCTTCGGAGACAGAGGGAGGTAGCACCAGAGTGTGTGGATTTGGGTTCACACTCTGGTGAAAATCTCCTCTTGGGCCTGCAAGTCCATCTGATGTTCTTCAGTTGCTGATGGTGCAGAAGGCAAAACAGGATCCTCCTGGCACTGCAGCCCACCCAGAGTCGTGGAATCCAGGAATGGCTGTGGTTGGAAGGGGCCTCAAAGCCCATCCAGTCTCACCCCCTGCCATGGGCCCTGAAACCTTCCACTAGCCCAGATTGCTCCAAGCCCTGTCCAGCCTGGCCTTGGACACTTCCAGGCATCCAGGGGCAGCCACAGCTTCTCTGGGCAGCCTGTGCCAGGGCCTCAGCTCCCTCACTGTAAAAAAATTCTTCCTCACATCGAGTCTAAACCTTCCCTCTTTTAGTTCCAAGCCATCACCTCTCATCATTCCAGGGCTCAGCTGGTGAAGTCCATCAGCTCCAAGACATGATGCAAAGTGTCCCCTTAACTTAAAATCCAGGCTCCCTCAACTCTGCCTCTAGTCCCTTTCTAAGGCTGGAAATAAAGATTTAGGCCACGCTGGGCACGCAGGAATATTTCCTCTGGCGGGGCAGCAAGGGGGTTAAACAGGACATGGAGAAAACTCTTGTTTACCCTGAAGAGATGTGAAATTGTTCCCGGTGGGAAACGCGGTGAAATACCCAGCACGTCCCCATGTTCCTGCCTGTCAAACAGAGCCGTGCCGCAACTTTCCGAGGAGAACATTTTGACATGAGCTCAGGCAGGAGGCAGGGTTGGAAGGGAGGATGGCTCCCATTCCCATATCCTTGAGCTGCAGGGAAGGAAAGGCTCCATTCAATTCCGCAGGATCCTGAAGGACGTGACCAACTTTGAAAGCCATGAGTCATCCGACGGGAGCCAGGCAGGAGGAGAACTCCTGCAATTCAAGCTGGAATTGTGCTCAAGTGCTTCAAGAGCCGAGGCCTGAGAAAACAGGCTGGCAGGTGCAATTTTCCCCCTGGAGAAATTACAAACCTCCTCTTGTTGATTTATTTTAAGGGGAAGAAAGATTTCTACTCCATAAGGGTTTGTGGGTTTGTTTTTTTTTTTTCTCTAAAGGACTCCCTGGGCTAGTTCTTGTCTTGATGTAAGGAGCAGTCAAGGGGAAAGACAGAGGATCTGCAGCAGTGAGAATGTGCAGAATTTGGGGGATTCTGAAAGAGAACAAGAACAACCAGGAGACAAAAAAATACATCCAGTGGGTGTCTTCCAGCTCAGCCACATAAGTTGGCTTGGAGAGGTGAGCCAGGTGCACCCCTGGACTCTCCAAAACCCATTTCCTGACCAAACCTCCCCCAAACTCTGTTTCAGCTTAATCAGGCATCTGGGTGGCTCAGCAAAGATGAGGCCAGTTCCTGATGGCAGGAGGCTGCTTCTTGCTGGAAAAGCACTTGGGAAGGACCAGAAGAAAGTGTGACACCTCTTTTTCTTCCCATCAGGGTTTTGTCTGACAGCACCTCTCTGTTCACTGTTCCCACAGGCAGGACCTTTGAGGGAGACCCAACGAAGTTCCTTGGGAAAGCTTCAGCTGGGAAACCGGTTAAAAGGCATCTGATGTTTATGTTTAAAGTTGTAATGCTTTAAGTTTTATAAAAGTAACAACCTGGGCTTTCCCACGGAATTATTCCAGTGGCATTTCAAAGAACAATTCAGGAAACAAGCTCCTGATTTCCAGCATCATTTACAGACAAGCAAAAAGCACTTTGCCCCCCACCCATAATTCAGGTTCATCCCCAAAAGGTGTCTGTTGTCTAAATAGAGACTCTGTTTTAGTTGGTGCCCAGTTTACCTTGGAGCAGGTGTCCCTGGAAGCACCCAGGACTAACCTGGAAGGTCTCATCAGCAAAGCACTCATCTGAGGCCAGACACTTCACACAGCAGCACCAAGGGCTGATGAGCCTTTTATGTCAGTGGAAATTTAAGTATGAAAAAGGTTTAACTCCCTTTTTAATTTTACTCGCATGGAAAAACAAGGAGGAAGCACTTCCACAGCCACATTCCAGCTCAGCTCTGCCCCTGATACCATCTGCACAGGGATGGGTGCCCTGCTGATGTATTTTACCTCTGCATTTTGAGCCTTAGGTAGGTGAAAGGAAGGAATTCCCTTGTCACAGGTCCTGTGCAAACCCTCAGCTCTTGGGAAAACTACAAACGCACAAAAGGTGCTATAAAGCTTCATGTCATACTAGCACTTCAGTAATCCTGGGATAACTAACTGGGCCTGCAGGGTGAGCTGTGTCACCATCAAGGAGAGCTTGAAACTGCCCCCAGAATCTCCAAGGGCTGAGGGCTCTATGTGAAGTGGAGGAACAAGTCTAGAATTTGGGGCTGGGAAGAGCTTTTTGTAATCTGAAAGCTCTTGGTGAAGAAATCACCGAGTGAATGCCACCATGAAATCACCATGTGAGGACCAGGAAGGAGATGGACTTTGACATGGAAGTCACGTGAGTGAAGAAAAGAGCAAGGGAGGGCAGATATCCACCTGTCTTCATCATCAGGGCACCAGAATCTCAGAGCCCTGCTCAGTGTAGAACATCTTTTCTCTCCCTTCCCACTTAAAATAGCACCCCAGACCCTCGGGGATATGAAAGAGGGACACAAAACATACAGAAGCATCTCCTCTCAGGACATAGAGCAGAGACCACCTTGCTCCAGGAGGGATCCACACGGTGCTAAGAACATTCTCAGCCTTCCAAACTCACTTTTTTAAGCCCATCAGGCCCTTGGTGGGTGGAATTCAGGAACTCTTCCACCTGTGCCAAGCAGGACCAGCTGCACCCTGCATCCTCCATCACACCCTTTGCTCAGTCCACGTCACATTCCCTTAAAGAGAGCCTACAAAAAAGCTGGTGAGGAACTTTGAGCAAGGGTGATGGGACAAAGGTTGTGCACTGCCAGGGCAGGCTTAGATGGGATATTGGGAAGAAATTCTTCTCTGTGAGGGTGGTGAGGCCCTGGCACAGGCTGCCCAGAGAAGCTGTGGCTGCCCCATCCCAGGAAGTGTCCAAAGCCAGGTTGGACAGGGCCTGGAGCAACCTGGGCTAGTGGAAAGTGTCCCTGCCCATGGCAGGGAGTGGCACTGGATGGGCTTTAAGGTCCCTTCCAACCCAAAGAATCTGACGATTCAATGATTAACTGTAATGCAAAGTTTTGCTTCCTGCTAAGACACAGGTGTTTTCCAAAGGGTTTTGATGTGCAGGATTGGTGAGTGAGGGGCTCAGGCATCCCTTCCAGGCCTGCTCCTATTCCTGCTAACGGATGGTGAGTGTTCCATCGAATCTCTTGCTGAATTGGGACTGGGATCTGACTTCCCTGGACCGTGCACAGGATGTGATTTCTTTAGACCACCCAGGGGATTTGGCTTCTTTAGGCTGCTTTGGCATCCTCCTGATGGGTCCTGATGGCTGCATGGATCCCACACCCAGCCCCAGGCCCCAGGGGCTCCCCGTGCCCACAACCATCGCAGCCACTCCACGCTCACCTCCCAGGGGGCTCTGGAGGCCCTTTCCAGGTGCAGCCCTGACTCTTTTTGGTTTTTTCCCCCACCTAGATTCACTGGAGCCGGGTGCAGGCGCTCAGGGTTGGTTTTTCTGGAGGTGACTCCCATTGTTCCTTCCCCCCCTTGCGCGGCCGGGCCGAACGCATGGAAGGTCAGTGAGAAATGAAGCTGCTTTTATCTGCCATCTCCCACCAGCCCTAAGCTGGGTCCCCTTTTTCACACTGAGGCCTAGCCAAGCATGAAGGAAAATAATTTTACCCAATCTCTCTGCTCTAACGCTCACCAACCCCCCGCCCTCCTCTTTTCCACAACTCCCCACCAATCTAAAAGAGAAAGAATTAGAAAAAAAAAAAAAAAAAGCCCTTTCCACAATGAAAGCACAGCCAGATAGAAATCTTGGTGAGGCACCACTCTAAATGTGACTGCAGCTTTCAGCCTGTCCTCACTCAAATATCGCCAGCCCCACTGTTTACTCTCCTGCTATAAAAATAATAATAATAATAAAAAATAGCAACCTGGTGATTACTCGTGTTCCACATAATTGCAACAGGCAGAGGAGAGAGGAGTGATTAATTTGCCTTGTGAATTATGCATTATTTCCCTGGCTCCTTCCTCCCCGCCAGCCCAGCTCCCAGCACACTTCTCCAGAGCTTTATTATGTATATTTGTGGGATATTGTCACCTGTCCTGGCTCTGCTGGAGAGCTGCTGCGGGTGGGTATCGGTGGAGGCTTGGTGTTTAATCCCCTGTGAGCACTCCGGGTTTGTTTTCCGCAGTCGCCAGAGGAGCAGGAGGAGCAAACCCACCAAGCCAAGGCTGAGAGCTGGCCCGTGTAATTCCCAGCTGCAGGATTTAGGGAGGCACACGAAACTTGCACAAACGAGACAAAGGCGCTCCAGGCACAACAAGCAGGCTGCTCCTTGGGCTTGAGAATCCTGAGTGGAAGAGTTCCTTCAGCTCAGCCAAACATCGAATGCGTGCTTGCGTTTCCTTGTGGGAGCATCCCTGTGCTCCAGTTAACAATCCACACACCTGATGCCCTGGGCAGTGGTGATTTCCTCAAATCAGGGCATAAACAACTCCGCAGTGTTTAAAAAATAGGCAGATGTGGCATCATAACTAAGTGGGCGTGGTGGTACTTGGTCAGAGGTGATGATCCGGAGATGCTTCTCAGCCTTAATGGTTCTGTGATGGTGTTTGGGTGTTCTTTGTGTCCCAGCAGACACAGTTCAGACCGGTGAAACTCTTATCCCTGCCCAGGTATGCCTTTTTTAGTTGGTGATGGAGGACTTGGAACTCTTGGAACAAGTCCAGAGAAGAGCCATGAAATTGCTGAGGGGACCGAAGCACCTCCACTGTGGAGTCAGGCTGGGAGAGCTGGGGCTGTTCAGCCTGGGGAAGAGAAGGTTGTGTGGAGACCCCAGCAGGTCTTCCAGGGGAAGCCAGAAAGGGACTTTTCATCAGGAACTGGAGTCACAGGACAAGGGGGAATGAGTTCCAGCTGAAGGATTTAGGTGAGATACATGGAAGAAATTCCTGGCTGTGAGCATGGGGAGGCCCCGGCACAGGTTGCCAGAGAAGCTGTGGCTGACCCTGGATCCCTGGAAGTCCAAGGCCAGGCTGGATGGGGCTTATAGCAACCTGGGATAGTGGAAGGTGTCCCTGCCCATGGCAGGGGGTGGCACTGGATGGGCTTTAAGGTCCTCCCAACCCAAACCATTCTGGAATTCCATGATTCTGTGCTCCAGACCAAGCTGCAGAAGGGGTCTGGAGAATGAACACCATCCCCTTGGAGATGCACACGGAGACCAGACACCAACACTCTGCTTGTCAGTTGACGTTCCAGCGATGATCTCCCATCCAGGAACGCCTTCATCCACCCCCTGTCCATCATTCGAGACCCTGAGTCAGCAAAGTACCTCGACATGTCCTTCCTCCCCAGCCTCTGCACAGCTGCTCCCAGGCCCCAGAATGAAGGTGGGTTTTCATGATTCCATTAATCCATGATTCCATGACCCAGGAAGCCACAAGTGTTTAGGTCCCTTCCTGGGGTCCCTCAATCAGCAGAAACACAGCCCGCATGGCAGCACCAGCTCTTTGATCTACTGGGACACCAGCTCCTGCCACCTGTCTGCTGGGGCTCCTAGGAGAGGGGAAATCAGCCTCCAGGGAGGTATTCAACAGGAAAAGATGATGTCCCCCCAATTTTGATCCCCGAGATTACCTGCAGAATTATGTGACAGAGATCTGCTGGAGCAAAATCCATCCCCCTGCAATAATCCTGTGGCTGCAGGTCCCAGCAGCCTCTCCTAATGGTGCTCAGGAGACTTCGGTGCTTCCCAGTCTTGCTTCTCCTTGCTCCTCCCAAGGAGAGGCTGGAGGGACAAGGTGTGGAAAGCACAAGTGAGCCCTTCTCTAGATCTTCCTAAGGAGATTTTAGGAGAGATCACCTACTAAGGAGAGGCTGGATACAAACTTTCATGATCTAAAAGCTGATTAAAAGCTCAGATAAGGCCAGCTTTTCCAAAAAGCTGCTTTTGAAAAGCCCTCTGGTTCCCTCTTCTCCTTCCTCACCCTCCAAAATCCCCCTCCACCTTCCTGAAGGTGAAAGGAGCTGAGCCACTGAGGGCTGCCAGCGAGGGAGCTCCCCGTGCTGGGCTTCTGGGTGGATTTGTTCCCTCAGTTTTGTGCCTGGCTGGATTTGTTCCCGCAGTTTTGCAGCCCAGACAACGGGCATTGAGTGCCCCGGGCCCTGGGGACAGCGCTGTCCTTGCACTGCCATCAGGTGCACACAAAGCCAGGAGCCTCTGCAGGAGGAGAGCTCTGCAGAGCTGAAAGGAGATTAGCATATTCCAGGGGGAACTTTTTTGCTCAAAACGAGAATAAACAGAACTGAAGGATTACAAAACCAAACATGGAACATTACATGGAGCAATAATTGCCTCCTATTATTTCCCTGCACTCACCAAAACAGCTATTTAGACAAACAAAAGAGCAAAGAAAGGCAGAGACCAGTGCTGAAAGTTGTTTTATCTCTACTAATCCCCACTGCTTTGATAAGTCTGTAATAGGATCATTTGGCATCTCCAAAGTGCAGTGTCTCAGGAAATTTCTCGGTGCAGGCAGGTTGTGCTCAGGTGTCTGTTCCCAGCTCCCTGCCTTGGGTGATCATGGACTCTGTCATGCTCTGGGCACACAATAGAGGGAAAAAAAAATCCCCCTCTATTTTTATGCATGGATACGGGGAACTACGTGCACCTCCTTTAGCTGGGACGGCATCCAAATATTATTTTATTTTTGTCTTATTAGTCTTGTTCTCATATTTCATGACCAGGCTGCACAGGCCAGCGGTGAAATCACCACCCCTGGAAGTGTCCAAAAGCCACGTGGATGTGGCACTTGGAGACATGGGTTAATGGTGAACGCCAGTCCCGGGGAATGCTTGGGTTCAATGGGTCTGTTCCACCCTTAGCAATTCCATGATTATGGTGGTATCAGGTTAGTCAATATGGATGGTCTTCGGTCAAATTTGGGGGCATCTGCCCATATTCAGAGTCACCCATTCCACAGATGCTGTCAGTCATTGGATTGCCACAGAAATTGGGATCAAGCAGTGTTCCAGACACCAGAGCTGTGCTGCCCCATCCCAGCCGCTGGAAACAGCAAATATCAGCGTTTGTCCTGAGTCCATGGGAAGCTTTTCTCAGTTGTTTGATATTTTCAGTCCTCACAGCATCTTTTCCCTCTCCACATTATGGTGTTTTGTACCTAAGACACTCACGCGTTCCATTTTTTATGTGCTCCAGGAGGCGTGAATTCCATGCTGGTTCCCAGCCGTGCTCTTTCCCATCTCCTCCCAGCAAGGACCACGTTGCCATCACTCGTGGCAATGTCCCCATCTCCCACCTGCTCCCAACCCACATGGCACGGGCAAGAAACTTTAGTTTTCCTCCAAAACAGTTGTTTTTCCAAAGATGGAACACAGCAGAGACCCAAAGGGGTCTGTATCAGCCTCACAGTCAAAGCTGTGCTCTAAGCTGGTGAGGACACCAAGTGCATGGTCTTGGTTTTGTTCACATGACTGAGCCAAGAAAAGAAAACCCTCAAGGCCAATCCATGTCATTTGTGTCCAGCTTCACTCCCAAATTAGTTTTGCTAGTATGCAGTGCTAGAAATTCGCCTTTGCCTGGAATTCGTCCCCACCCTTCCATTTTTTTCATTGTTGCTTATTATTTCTGTGTGGCAGAAAAACATGCCCTGCTCCCACCAAGAGGGCAGAGATGGATACCTGGAGTTGATCTGGTGGAACGTGGGGGGTTCGGGCACTTTTTTAATGTTGGATTTAAGATCAATTTTGGCCATTATTTGCCATATCAAAGTTTATGAGCTGTGCACAGAAACTTAATTGCATCAGATTTTTCTGTCAGGGGCTATGCTTTTCTGTCAGATTTTATCTCACAACAAAGAATGGTTCATGCACTGCTGCTGGCACATAAGAATTCATGAGCAGCTGCTGGGGGATAACATTTTCTCCATCAGCTGCTGAACTTTTTACCTGTACAGAGCAGTGTTTCCATTGTGCTAGCACAAGAGTAGGGAAGAAAACACCTGGAAACAACCCCAAAAGGACTCTGTAGCACAGAATTAGGGTCATACCATAACCATGCTCCATCTTAGCCAATTCCCTCAAAAAAAGAAAAAATTAAAATAAAAATAAAAAGAGGTGAAAATAAACTCCTCGATTTTATACATCACTGATGCTGCTGTGCAGAGATGGTGCCATCACACAGTTGTTATCCCTTACACAGAGAAAAAAACCTCCTCTTTATGTCCCTTCCCCTTGGACACAAACAGCTGCTGTACTAAACCTTCAGTATATGCAGCAGAGGGGGAATAAAGTGAATATTCTGTGTGGAAAGTTGTCAGTGATGGGCAAATGTCAGTGTAGAAGTCCTGAATTGGGATGGGTTTGACAGCAAAACAGAGATGAACATGGACCATGCACACAGGCAGGAAAGTTGCATTTATTGGGAAAGAATTCTCCCTGATCATTGTGGGGTTTCCCTGGCAGTGGGAAGGGAGAAATTCCCTTCCCTGAGAAGGGAAGGGTATCTGCCCCCGGAAGGAATATTGTGGAGAAAGGGAACAGGCTGCCCAGCGCAGTGGTGGAGTCCCCATCTCTGGAGGGATTTAGAGCAGGTGGATGCAGCACTTGGGGACATGGGTTAGTGGTGGCTTGGAATTGCTGGGACTCAGGGTCTTTTCCAACTTAAAAATTCCAGGATTCCACAAGAGTTCTGTAGGTGCTGCTCCCACCCCAAAGCAAAATGAACTCTGCCCTCACACCAAGCCCTGCGCATTGCATACTGCCAATGTCAGTTCCTGCCCCAAAAACCTTCCAGTCTCATCTCCCAGGGCTGGAAAGGAGCAGTTCCAGGTCTGGTTTGTATTTCCAGGGAGCACCAGGGCTGCTCCCAGGACCGTATTCCCCGTGGGTGTCTCGGGAGATATGTGCTGGTGACTGTTCCTGTTCACAGCAATAATAAGAACTGAAATGAAATATCAGAGCCCCATCTCATTCAGCATATCTCGATTTCAAATCTGGGTTTTGTAAAGAATATTGTGAGTATAATGCAGCCCCCTCAGTAACCTGCTCTGCTTTATTACACAATCCACACAAGTTTTCCATCTTTTATTGAATTGGTCACTCAGTCATACCAAACGTGGCAGAAAAAGAACAGGAAATAAAAATGAACTAATAAATAAAAGCAGGGTTTCCAAAGCTCTCCTTACTGAAAGGAAAGCTGGGGAGTTCTTCAGAGTTTATCCAGAAGAAAACCACCTTGCTTAGAATAAAATTGTGCAGTGGAACAGAAAATAAGATGTTACTGCAAATGAAATGTATTCTTCAGTGGCAAAAATTAAAGATGTCATAGGAGATAGGCTTGGGGTGCCTCCATCTCCCCAGCTCTTCCCTGGGAATGATGATAGGATAGAAATGCATGGCCAGCCCAAGCCACCCATCCAGGGGCCAGGCAGGGCCACCTGGTCCCTTTGCCACTCGCCGGTCCCTGCCCAGCCCAGAGCTTTTTAGTATGTTGGGAAAGTGAAGATGTTTAGTTTGCCGTGACATCTTATTTTCTGTTCTGCTGCACAGTGTTATTTTAACCAGAGCAGCCTGCTCCCAGATAAACCCAGAGGAACTGAATGCCTCCGGAAAATCCTGCACTCAAATGTGTGGGAGTGTGCGAGTGCTGGGGAGAGGGCAGGGCTGGGCCCTGCCGTGCATCCCGGTGGTGTTGTCCTGTTTAGGTCTCCATGCAGAGGGATCCATCAGTGCTTAATATGCAGCTTGGTGGGGCATGAAAATGAGGGTCCCTCCCTGCTGCACGTGCTTGGTGAGGAATGCTCGTCTCCTAATTAAACCCAGAACTGGAAGACTCTATACTCTCTGGAAGGAGTTTGGTGTGCGCTCCACGGGGTCTTTGTCTCATTGGGACAGGAATGGAGTATTCCTCTGCTCCAAATCCACGTGGATTGGAAAGGTGCTGTTCAACCACCAGTCACCACTTTGCCTCTGAATGCAGCACCCGAAAGTGTCCAAAGACCAGCTTTGGCAAGCAAGGCAAGACTTCCTTCCTCTCCAGACCCTGACCCTTGGTGGGATATTTAAGGTATCCAGTAATTAGTGGTCAGGACATGACCATGAATTTGTGCTCACCTTTGGGTTTCTGGTGTGCATGGGAGTGTGGGATCACCTCCCAGATCCTGTTCCATTCTTGGCCTCAGGAGCTCCCTGTATAGAGGATTTCCTTGCTTCAACACCCACTGCATGAAAACTGTTGTCTTTGATTATTTGAAATGCTCAGATTTCATTGATTATCCGACAGTTCTTGCATAAGTTCTCCCATAACATTTTTCCTGATTGACTGTTAATCATGTACACCTTTTATGGGATGGTGGGACAACTGCCCACTGTATTTGGAGTAAAAAAAAAAAGCTCAATATGTAATTTCACCAAAATATCAAGCCCTCCTTCACATCAGGAATTACATGGGTGTGAATTAACACCCACTGTAATTAGCATCTCCAGTCTCGTAATTAGGAAACACTCAGCCTTTTGGCCACCACTGGGTCAGTCTCGGAGCAGAATTCAGTGTCCCTCCCTCAGCTTCACCTCCATGAGTGTTCAGGTTTGGCCAAAAGGACACAAGAAGCTGCCTGGAGTCCTCCTCCCTGGCCAGCTCTGGTTCTTGGAGTGGGGAGCGCCAGAGATCTGGAGAGGTCCATGGTCCACCTTCTCCAGTGCCCAGCAAAGGTTCAGGTGTTCTGGGAGGTGGTTTTCCAGGTTTCACATGGACCCCTCCAGGCCATATTTCAATTCAATTACAGCCTGGGTCAGGAACATTTCACTGCATTCACTGTCAGACCCAGGCAGATTCAAATTTTGGTTCTCTGCCCAGGAAAATGCAATCCTAATATCCCGATAATATTGCACAGTTTGGAACAAGGTCCCCCCCTTCCTTTAAACAAATGATGACAGAGACAGACAGATCTCGAAACAGCAAGAAATAACTTGGGATTGGGATGATGGGATTTGTTACCAGCCCCAAATCAAGGTCTGTAGCCCCTGGACCTTGCACATCTTCCCAGGAGCTGCTTTGGTTGCATCAGTTCCGTCTCCTGTAGTTTGAAAGCTTTGTTAAAACAAACAATGTTCACCCAAGCACCAGACTCTTGTCTGGGACAATGACAGAACAAATAGTCCCCTCCAGGCACACTTTGAAGTCCTGAAGTCCTCAAAGTCCCTAAACCAGATGGAAAAATCTTCCTTGAACTGTCTTTCTTAGCTGACATAACCTAAGCTGGCTGGAATATGACCTCCATGACAGATGAATCCCAGGATCTCCACTTCTTCTTTGTTTAACTGGGGTTTTCTTTGCCCAGCTCCAAACTGGAAGCATTCTGTATTCCTAGAGAAAGGATTCCTGCTTACCCCACAGCTTGGGTCAAGCTTTGCCATTACCACAAATGGGTTTTCTTCCCTATTGTTGCTAATTTAAGTTTCACTTGCTCCTCGCTCAGTGTTTGCAATGTAAATGGGAAACTTCTCATTCAGAAAGACCAAAAGGAAACATTTACTATTCCTATGTGTTTCCTCCCAGACTTTTTTAGAAATACCAGTGGAAGCTTACAAGTATTTCTGGTCAACCAAATGGCTCAGAAGTGCTCCTTTTACCACCTGTAGCCATCCAACCACATCATCTGCCCTTCTCCCCTGAGCAGCAGGGCCTACTGGCTCCACCATGGCGTGGTTTGTCCTCTCCAAAAAACAAGGTTTGGGAGTGTGGAGCTGAAGCTGTTGCAGCTCTCCGGTGGAGTGTGGAAAAGCCCAGACAGCCGTTGTCAGCCAATATTACTTTGCAACGACATCAGGTAAAGAAATGTGTCCTTGTGTCAATTCACCTGGAAACACTGGACTCTCCTTCTCTTCTCATCAGCCAGCCCACAGAGGTTATAAATCCACCCTCCGCAGAGGTTATAAATGAGGTTATAAATTGCTGATCAATTCTGTGATCAGCACTACCTCTCGTTTGAAAAGGAGATGGATGTGGCCCCTGGCCTTGAAGTCACCTCTTGTTGGGCAGGCAGAAATGCACTATGGCCCACACAAAGGTGATTGAGTTCTTTGGGAGCAGAGGGAAATTATCGGCAGGGTGATTTTTGTGTGGTCTGGTCAGCTGTGGCAGAAGACCTGGTGCTGTGGCTTCATGTGGGATATCCTGAGTTGCCAGGGTGTCTTTCTGCACAGCACTGAACAACAGCAGCAGGAAATCCAGCTGCTGCCTGTGTGCCCACACCTCTGCCTGATAATCCTGAAGGGTTTCAGGAGATTCCTGCTTTCCCCTCTCATCCCAGGAGCTGTGGGATGGCATGGGAATTGAGGGCAGCATGTCCCACAGGCTCCATTTCACTTGGGCCTTCTGGACACCTCTTTGTTCACCTCTGTGTCCCATTGCAGGAGGAAGTTCAGCCCTTTCAGAACAACTTCTGGACAGTATTTATGTTTTTCCAAAGGCAAACACGGCTGGAGACAGCTACCACGCGGCGAATCTTTGTGAGTGTCCCTCAAAAGCTACAATTAATATTAATGGCAAATCAAACACCATCCATGAGAGTCAGTCTGGTGTGACAGGCTCAATTTCCAGCCCATGGCACCTTCCCATTCAGCACCTTAATATGGAGCTGACCTTTCCAAAGGCTCCAGGAAGGAGAACAGCCCAACAGGATGAATAATGGAAGAACTGCGGGTCACCAGTTGTCTGCGGTGGTCACCAGAGAAGGTGTGGCTGAGGTCACACCTGCCTGGCTGTGTCCCTTCAGTCCCCCGTGACCCCCACGGTAGCCCAGGGTGAGGCACAAGCCCTTCCTGGCTCCGATTCCCCTCCAAGTCTCAGCTCAACTGCAGGTCCTGGCAGCTCAGAGAAGCACAGGGAACTTGTCCTGAGCCCCAGGCACAAAAGCAGAGCAGAGCAAGGCCAGGCCATGAGGAGGTCACTGGGGCTTCTCCAGAGGTCCCATCAGAGTTCTCCAGCAGAAGCAGGGCAGAGCCTCTGGATGCCAAGGAAGAACACATATTTTGATGAAAGGGGGAGGATGTAGAGCTGTGCAAGCCTCCCTCACAAGCTGCTCTGATGGAAGGATGTGCTTTCCATGGCAATGTTTGCTGAGGACACAGCCCTGGAGCCTTCCCTCCCAGGCTGCTGCAGCACTGGCTGTGCCGCGCTCCCTCCTGCCTTGTTTTGTTGCCTGGTCTCACTGCAAAAGTAGAAGTTTCTTC
Organism: Tichodroma muraria; assembly: GCA_013390105.1. Lineage (NCBI taxonomy): Eukaryota > Metazoa > Chordata > Aves > Passeriformes > Sittidae > Tichodroma > Tichodroma muraria. Next base: position 127,124 of record WAAG01002471.1, on the reverse strand, counting down.
CTCCATATCCTTGGGAAGCACTATTTCACGGAATGCTAAGGGATGAGGCCACCCTGAAGCCCCACGGTGTGAGCTGGAGGGCACAGGGCAGAGTTTGCTCAAAGGACTTAGTGTCTTTATTATTAACGAGGCAGCAGATCTACTCAGCCTCTCTAAACATGGAGGCATTTGTGGGAGCAGGACAAGAGGTCACAGCATTTATCCCCCGGTACAGAAAGCTTGGTGAAGGTGAGAACTGGAGAGGTGAAGGACTCAAACTCCAAAATTGTAATGACTCACCATCCATCCTGCCCACACCAACCACACCTTCTCCTCAAGCTGTCTGCCAGGGAAGAGGAAGCTCTTCATTATCCTCCGTGCTCCCTTCCCCACACCCCCCGCACGAGAAGAAAGAGAGGAGAGATAATGCTTGAAAAAACACCAGGAAAAAAAAATAATAATAATATGGAGCTGTCTCCAAAGAGCTGCTTTCCTTGTGTGGCAGGCGCCTCCTGGATTAACCTTTTGTGTATGCAGAAATGGGGAATGAATAATTGAGCAGCGCAGACACCGCAGCGCTCCCGTCCCACACACGGCTCCGTGGCTGCCTCACAAAACCCTCTCCAACAGCACCTTTTAATTGAGATGGATACGGGGGGAGGCAAAGACAGTGAGCGTCGCTCATCTCACGTGTGCAAACGCAAACCTGTCATCAAAATCACCCGCAGCAACAAACCCACCGAGTGTCCAGCGGGTCGCACAAATTCGCATGGATGGTGCCGCGGGAAGGGCAGCGGTCCTCCCCAAGCTCAGTCTGCCAGCACAAGCCAGGAAGAAATCGGACAGTTCCTTCCGAACAGATCCTGGTAGTCAGATTCCTTCACACAGATCCAAGCACATCATGAGTTCCGGGCAACCTGGGCTAGTGGAAGGTGCCCCTGCCCATGGCAGGGATGAGCTGGATGAGCTTTAAGGTCCTTCCAACCCAGGCCATTTTATGATTCCATGTTGACCTCAGTCCTTTCTTTTCCCTGGCTAAGACACACGATCAAGGAATATTGCCTTAGCCCCTGGCAAGAACTCATTCCCCTGTCCACACTGAAGTGCCTGCAGTGGAAAAACCTGGGAGAGCAAAAAGTCAACTCGGGGAGACGACAGCCCAGAAGAGGCAAGGTGTGTGAAGGCTGGAGATGCTGTTGAAGGAGAAACCTTCCTTTGGAGCTCCTGTTCCACTGGAATTACCTAATGTATTGTGGCACAGATCATCCCGTGCCACCAGGATCAGCCTTTGGGCTGACAAATTGGATGGGGGTGATTTTCAGCTTCCTTGCCCTCCTGATGAGGGGGAAGGAACCATGATTAGAGTGCGCCTCTGGTTGCCCCACACTGCCCCTCTGGCTCTGTACTGGGCACTGGCACAGCGGTGTCAGGTCTCTCTGTGCTAAGCCATCACAATTTTAGAGTCCCAAGGCTCTGGCACAGGAGTGTGGGGTTTGGCTGCCTTCTTTATCCCAGTAAATTCAGAGGCCATGCCCGAGCAACCCCAGCACAAGCGTCCAGGAGGAAGTGTCAAGACTGTCTTTAGGTAGCATCACAAAACTCTGTTCGAGTTCAGTGTCAGCACTTTGCAGATGAGTGTAGATGAAGGGCAAAGAGACCCTGTGCTATCCCTTTCTGCACAGTTTTTCCCTCAGGCAGCCCCAGGTGTGTGCCTGCAGGATTGGAAGCTGCACACCTGAGCATGGATCCCCCCCACCACAGCAGCTTTGCCCTGTGGCCCTTCAGGCCCTGGTGGCCTGGGCTTTCCTGAGAGTGCACAGGAGATCCAGCTCTAAGCAGATGCTCTGCCCTGGCTCCTAGAGGACAAGCAGTGCCTTTCCCACAATTTCAGGACGATCCTTTCCCAGTGCAATTGAGTGTGATCCCCTGTTGATTGAGCTGCACACACACGTGGGGGCTGACACGTGCTGCTTCCTGTCCCAAGAGACTTGGAAGCTCCTGGCATGTTTTTAATTACTGTGGGGACACCTCTGTGACAGCATCTTTGACCCTGTGAGACCTTTAACCCTGGTTAAAGGTGGCACCCTGTTTTTTTCACACCTTAACAGAGCTCCTTTGGAGATGGCAGGCAGGAATGACCCCGCAGCTTCCTGGCCTCTCCTCTGTGCTTCATCCCTCACCTGTCCCTTGGGAAGCATCCGTGAAGTCCATCTGTGTGTGCGAGCCTGGTGCTTGTGTGCACAACCCTCCCAAATCCTCTGGTAGGCGCTTAGAGGGCCATGGAAGTAGGATGTGAGTGCTGAATCCAGGATGTGGATGTGCTGAATTCCTGAGCAGCTGCCTCCTCATGCCCAGCTGGGAGATGTGCAAACGGCAGCTCTGGAAGGATCATAAACGTGGAAGAAGCTGTTTTTGATAAAAGCCAAAGTGTTTCTTCTTCTTGTCCCTGAATTCTTGGCCCAGACAGAAACCTTGGGAGGTCAAGGGACAGAGCTTGTCATGACAGGTGGATACATCCTGAACACAAGTAGGAGGGATAAAGCTTTTCCAGGGCCAGATCCTCATGGACAAGGTCTAAGAAAGACACAGGAAGCTTTACCAGCTGAGAAGGATCTGCAACACTGGGCTTACCCAGACATCCCTCAGCATTCCTGGGTTATTTCCCTTTGGAAGGAGAAGCACTCTCACATGTTCATACACCACATGCTGAGTGTGAGGCAGATTCATCCGCCAGTCACTGAAGGCTGGTTGAGTTCCCAAAGCCTTGGTCCTTACAACACAGGATCTGTGCTGAAGGTAAAGGTGGGTGAAACACACATTCCTCCAAAGGCAGACCTGCTCCCTGGACTCATTACAGCCAGGAGAGAATGGCCAGATAAAGTCTTCACTATCCAGCAGGAATTGTTTATTTTTCTTTCCTAATATTTGTTATTTCTGTGGTGACAAGTCCCTCTTCACCAGTGTCAACTCATTAGAGCTGGTAATGACAACTCCTACTTTCTGTCTAATGAATTCTTCTAATTCCCATTGCCATCAGAATCTGTTTACCCTTTAAAATGCTTATAATGGTCTCATCTGTCTCTAGTTCCCTTTTCTTTGGTCAACGTGGCAGGCATTTACCTTCATAATTCTTTATTTCTAAAATTAGCACAGATCTAGACAACAGAGAAGGAAGAGATAGAACATAAACACAGAATTTCTGCCAAAGGTTTTTTGTTGGCCCACCAGATTCACAAGACTTGTTTTCCACCTCCACAAATAAGAGCCAAAATCCTGGTATGAGTCACAGCTGAACCAGGCCAGGCAGCCTTTGTTTGACTCTCCAGGTGTCTGCTGGGACCTTCCTTCCCAATTTAGGATGCTGCAAACAAGCAGTTCAATTTACTCCAAAGGAGTATTTGCCCTCCATGCTGAGGGTTGATGTCAACCAGAGAGCAAGGCAAAGAGTCTGATTCCACCTCTGCCTTCCCAAGGATGGCATCGCTTGGGAGAAAGCATGAGCTGATTTCTAAGGGGTTCGCAGCCCACGAAGAAGAGGCTGCAACCTTAACTCGTGACAGCTGCAGCAAGGGTGGTGTAACTGCATATCTGGGGGCTGTGGTTAGGGTCTCTGCTCCCTTTCTCCTGCCCCAGACCACGGGACTGGTCCCTCCTCTGTCCCCTCCCCTCTGAGCAGAGTTTTAGGTCAGGCTGTCAGAGCTCCAGGGCCACTCAGACCTCCCCATCCTAAAGAGGCCCTGTGCAATTTCATTCCCCCCTGCAATGTCAAACTGCAGCTTGCTCTCATCCATCCTTTTCCTCCTAGGACTGCCCAGCCCCTCCCTCCCCAGCACCACAGGAGCAGGCTTCCTAAGGTGAATTAACCACATTAAATTTGTCTGTGTTATCTGCACTACCCTGGTGTCGGTTCAGGCGAGGATGATGGATATGGTCCTAACCCGACAGAAATTAGGGAAGTTCACACTGTGTTTTAATATGAAATGCAGTGATTTGACAGTGAATAATGGAGCTGGTCAGGTTCTATTAGCGGCAGATTAGACCATAATTCAATCTCAAACCTTGCTGTTTTAAGCCTTTCTCACAGACTGTATTAAACCTGACCCAGGTCTGAAGAGGCAGAATGGAAGTGCGCTGTACACGGGGACGAATTACACCCCACAGGGACCAGGGGGCAAAGCTGCAGTCAACTCCCAGGGGACCACGGTGGCAGCTCAGCCTGGGACCTGCAGTTCCAGTGCTCAAACCCACTCATCTGAGGTACAACGAGGCTGAAAAAACCTTTCAAGGGGGGCATCGCGACGTGGGCCTGCCGCCGCTGGAGAGGGTGCACAGCCCCACGCAGCTGGAATTTCAGGCTGGAGGAACTGAGAATGCAGCACAGAGGAGGTACACAGAGGGCTGGAGGGGGTGGGATCCAGGGGGTCCATCCCAGGAAGGGTACCAAGAGAGGGATGGAGACAATGGAAAGACCAGTGGGCTTGGTGGAGGGTGCTGAGTGTCAGCGCTGAAGGAAAACACCTCTGTGAATATTGGTGCTTCACAGCATGTGGGGAGAATGCAGGACACAAGGAAGTGCCCCGGGGGCATGGAGGGACAGAAAACCAGGATTTTTTCAGCAGTGGCAAGTCAGGGAAATGTCTCATGGCATAGCTGAGCACTCCAACACCTGGCTGCCCTCCTGTAAGTAAGGTTCTGATGCAATTTCCCTGTGGATGGCTTCCTGCTGCTCTTCCTTACCTCATTCCCACAAGCTCTGGCCATAGAGTGTTCCCTTCACCTTTTCAAGCTCCAGGCCTGCATTTCAGGTCTGTTCTCAGAGTTTCCTCACCCATGGGCCTGCCCTGCCTGGGTCCTGTTTGCTGAATGAGAGCATGATTGGGTACCTGACACAGGGCTGTGTTTTCTAATTGAGAGGAGAATGCTGAATTACTTTAGCAATCATTTATTGAGTACCTAAGATACAGAAAACCTATCAGAGATAACAATGTCCTGCAGATTAAATCCTCCATTAGAGAGGCCTCACTCAGTAGTTAGGCTTGTAAACATCTTCCCATCAGTTTTCCCTTAGCCTCCATCCCCCACATGCTGCAAGCTGAGAGACCAGGCAAGAATTTTGAGCATCTTCTCATTACAAGACACCACAGAGCCCAGAAAAGCCATGAAATCACTGCCCTGCCTCCCATCAGGCAGAAATCTCCCCATCAGCAGCCTCTCCCAAGGCAGGATTTGGCTGACTCTGGTGCTGCAGCAACTTTTGGTCCCTGGATGCCCAGGCTAGTGGAGTTTGGTGGCGGGCACAGGATCAGGACTGTCACTTACAAGGGACACAGTCACAGACACCCTGAGGTGATATTTTGCTTCTCTGCTGCTCTTGTGACATCCAGAATCCACCATGTCCTCTCTGACCCCCTCTCCAGGAGTTCACAGGAGCTTTCCCTGGGACAGCTTTTGAAATTCATCTGCTCTGAACTTCAAACTGGAACCTCTGCAGCAACTCACTGGAGGCAGAAAAGCACAGACATTGGGAAGCAGTAGCACAGGCAGATACAGAGCAGCAGTCAGCAGGGTTTGTTTACACTGAACCACAACTGCTCTTTTAGCTCATGGGGCAGCTTTGGGGTTTATATCTTGCAGCTCCTGAGTGCAGAAGACAATTTCCACCTGGACAAGGCAGCTTCAGGCTACCAAAACCCAGAAGCTGCTGGCCTTGGCAGAAAGGGTGATGTCCATTTGCCATGGGGCACCTCTTCAGTTTTGTGAGAGAGCCAGGACCCCAGGGGAACCCCCTGGGAGACACTGGCTCTGACAGGAGACAGCAGCAGAGTTTCCAGTACCTCTGGAAGGGTAGAGGGCCGGGGTAGATGATCCATGGAGCTGGGAGGGCTGCTGAAACCCAGCAGGGAAGCAGAGCAGCTGTGTCTAGGTGGAGGTCCTGTGCTGGAAGGAGCTGCAGCCCCTCACTGCAGTAGAAGAAGCAGAAGACAAGCAGGAGATGGAGATTTTCCCAGAGAACTGATGGAGTGAAGGCAAAAGGGTGGGCAGCTTCCAAGAGAATTGATGGAGGTATTGTCAGTCTCCCCAGAGACAACAAGGGTGGTCTGTCACCCTGATTTTTTCAAGTTTTCTAAAAGCCTTCTGTGTCTGCATTCTTCTACAGAACTTTCTCACACACTTTGTGTAAATAACTTATTGTTTACACTGTTTTATGGAGGAGGAGAAAGCTGATGGACTGTTGGGTTGACCAGTGGCATTGGAAAGGTGGCACTGTCATCCTCCAATGACACTGGCCCTTGGATTTTGTATATAAGGAGATGGAGTCAGAAATTAAAAGCCTTTTCTGTCTTGGAATGAGCTGTCATACGTGTCGTGCTGTTTTGTGTCCTAGAGCGACAGTGGTCAAAATCCCTCCAGGAGGTTTTTCCCACATCTTAATTCCCTCTGCCTTTTGGGCCGCAGGGGCTGGGGGTGCCTTGCTGTTTTCCAGCCAGGACTTGTACCCCGCTCTGTGGAAATGCAGAGGCCAGGGATCCTGCTCTAGGACACAGAAACCCCTCTGCACCTGCGGCCCTCCAGGCAGCCCTGGGAAGCCTCTTTGCTCATCTGTGCGAGGGCAGCAGCACTTCACGGAGCACTTTGACACGAGCTGGTGACAAGTGTGGTACAAGGGCTGGCTCTCATGACTAATCTGGGAAAGGTTCCCCGAGGTCCCCACCCTGCAGCTCATCAGCTGCTGCCTCCTAATTGAACCTCTCTCCAGGAGACCCCTCAGCACAGCGGGTGCTGCAGCTCCTCACCTGGTGCAGACAGCAGCACTAACACAGGTGGGCCAGAGCCCTCACACTGCTCCTGCAACTCGGCCTTCCTCACCTGGACTTCCTACAGAGGCACACTCATTGGGTTTACTTTAAGACCACGTTATGGCTCCTACAATACTGCAGGAAGTCTTCCCTAGACGAGCTTCCTGGAGCAGTGGGAATGAATCCCTCACCTCACACAGAGCACCACAGGCTCTGCAGGCTTTTCCTTTTTCACAAGGGCTGCCAGTGCCCTCTGAGAGCAAGAGATGCAGCAGTTCAAGAGGACCCTCAGACCAGATTCCCTCCGAGGCTGTCACAGAGCGCCTTCAGCTGAGCTTCCTTCCCCTCTGGAGTTGTGTGCTGGGACAGCCAAAGGCTGTAGGAGCCAGACCAGTCTGGAGAGGCTGCTTTTGTGGTGTTTCCTTGACTCTTATCTGCATCACCAGCCCTGGCCAACACCTACATTTGTATCTGTGAACCCACAGAATCTCGGGACGGCTTGGGTTGGAAGGGACCTTAAAGGTCATCCAGTTCCACCCCCTGCCATGGGCAGGGACACCTTCCATTACACCAGGCTGCTCCAAGCCCCATCCAACACTTCCAGGGATGAGGCAGACACAGCTGCTCTGGCCAGCCTGTGCCAGAGCCAGAAGTGTGGGTGCCCTAAGCAGCCACCCTCCAGCAGTGACCAGGAGCCACCACAAGGTCAGCCACCCCCAGGCACTCCCTGTGTGTGTCCTGCTGGACTTCTCCATGTGGGAACCTCATGATGGTCCCCTTGGGTGCCAACACTGCCCAACACTCCCTGAATGCCCTTCCAAAGCTCTGTCACCCTCCAGATGCAGGGGTGGGACCCCTGGGCCTGTTGGGGATGACCACATTTGTCCTGTCCAGGTGGTTCCCATATGACACCTGCCAAATCACCTAAATAATGTACCAACCATGCCTGTCAATAATGGTGGTGAGGTGGGAGCTGGAATTCCATCCCTCTAGACTGCCATTCCATGAGGGAGAGAAAGGGACACTCTCTCTGTAATGCTGTGCATTAGCGTGTTTATGCTGCTAAACCCAGCTTCAGAGCAGCACCTAAACATTTCTGTCATGGTCTCAGTGGGGCTCTGGAGTCCAAATGGGAGCTCTGGGAGACTGCAAAGGTGGGAGATGGGACAAAAAAAACAGTATTTTCATGTCTTATGGACAAAAAATAGCAATTCTGTGTCTTATACTGCTCTGTCACAGCTAACACAAAGCAACAGGTCAGCATGCAGCAAAGAGGAACAAGCTCCCCAGCAACTCCCAAGACATCCAACCAAGCACCTCCCGTGCTTCCCCTGAGCCAGAACCTCCCTGAGGACACAAATCCACCTGAGGCCTGACCATTCCCAAAGGCAGTAAGAGGAGACTGTTTGCATCATGCTTCCATGGCTCTTCAGGGGCTCTCCAGCTCTGTCGTCTCCTCGTGCCTCAAGGACCTGGGAAAACACGGAAGACATGAAAAGTACATTCTTAACACCAGCCAGAAATGCATCCACGAGGTTGGTATGGATGCAGTCAGTGATGATGCCAGGGTAAAACTCAGTATTTGCAGTGGCAGCAGCAGGGGGGGCAACGTGGCAAGAATTTTTTGGCAATCCTGATCGGAATCCGTAACAGCCTCAGCAGGAGTGCTGTAATTCCTGCTGCTGTTTCCCAGCATTGCAGCAAATGCAGGGCTGTTGCAGCCTAACGTGTGTCAGGGGTCAACTTTACAGCCAGGGAAAAGTGGGATAGGGAATCTAAGCTACCTGCTGCTGCCACCTCTGGGGTATGTGTAAGTCTGGGAAGACAGAGGAACATAGGGACTGGTAGGATACCATCCAGTAGGTTGGGGTTTGGAGGAACAGGCTGGAAAATAACCTTTGGAATGCAAATGTTGCCTTCTGCAGAACTGTGCCCTCACACCTCTTCCCGGATTAGTTTCTAGTTTCAGTTATTAACTGATCCAGCAGATGGTGCTGGGTTGGAGCAGGTGGGGATTGTGGTGCTTCTTCCCCCTTAAACCTGCAGCCTCACTGAGGGAGTGCAGCTGGCAGCCCCAACACACCACTGTAAAGAAAGGGCAGTGCTGCTTCTTTAAAACTGATGGAAATTTGAAAAATTTTCATTAAAGTCTGGGTGTTCTCCCCCATGTGAAAATGTTCACGTTTACCCTACGTGATGTTTTCAGTCATAAGCAACTGTGAGCAAAGAACAAATGAAGGCAGGGAGGGTCTGGTGGGCTGGGGAAGAGGGAGATCTCCTGAGCCCCAGGTCCGTGAGGCCACTCAGAGTTCTGCAGAGACATTAAATGAGCTGAAACCTCCTAAAGAGTGAGGCAGGATTTTACTACAGTAAATGTCACCTGGAAGTACCCCTGGAAGGACATGGACAATCTCAGGGTCCATCACTGAGGCCAAATGCACTGACTTGAGAAAGGTGGAGCTTCCTCCTGCTTCTCCCTGCTTCAGCTCTTCGGGGAAGAAGAGCATCTCTCAATATCTTAATAAATTATCTTAATAAAGGGTCATCTCTGGAAATGCTCGCCCTGAGGGAGCCAGACCTTAAAAACAAGAAGTAAAAGGTTTAACATCAGCACATAAAACCATCAGGGAACACACATTCCTCACCAAACTGGCACTGCAGGAGGAAGTCACAATGCAGAGCAGACATGGGAACACTTCCCAGGAATCTCTGTGCAGCACAACCTTTCCATCCATGAAATGGAAATAGTGATACAGTTCTCACAGCTGTAGGACAGAAAAAGTGCAAAGGGAATAATTGTAAATTTGGAGAAAATCAGGCATTTAGTGTCCAGAGTCAGTCCCATGTATTGGAAAAGTCCATAAATCCCCAAAAGACTGAAGATGTGACAGTATCAAAAGGTTGCTGAGAAATCATCCATTCCTCTGCTTCAAGGTTCATACTCAAGAGATTGCTTTCCCTAGCTGCAGAGACAATATTTCATGGACTGGGGATACCTGGAGTGAGTCCTCTTGGGACTTGGAGTGAGAAAAAAGAATCATGTTCAGTGTACTGAAGCATTTCATAACTGAGCTTCAGAGAAAGTCAATCCCAACTATTTTAGTCAGGGCCAGGAGAACTGAGGTGCACGTGGATGGTCCAGGCCAGCTGTGCCACGCCCAGAGGTGACCAGCATTAGTGTTAATGACTCCAAAAACCTCACTAAAGCAACTTAAGGACCACGCAGCGAATAAAAGGTTTTGAAGAGCATTCTGATTTTAAACTGAAGTACTCCAAGCTGAGGGCAGTGACAGCAATCCTCATTCTCACTACAGACACAAAACGTTAAATCTGTGGGATGATACTAAAATCGTTTGTGTGTCGCACTGATCATTCACAAGCAAAACCCATCCCTTTGACTGCCACATATTTCCTGGGAATATCAGACTTCCCTACCAAAACACTCTCTCCATCAGACATCGGAGACAATCAATGAGCACTGGGGCTGTTCAGTCTGGAGAGAAGGTGTGGAGACCTCAGAGCACCTTCCAGAATCTGAAGGGGCTACTAGGAAGCTGGAGAGGGATTCCTCATCAGGAACTGGAGTCACAGGACAAGGAGGGATGGCTCAAACTGAAAGAGGGGAAATTTGGGTCAGAGAGACACAAGAAATTGTTCCCTGTGAGGGTGGTGAGGCCCTGGCACAGGTTGCCCAGAGAAGCTGTGGCTGCCCCTGGATGCCTGGAAGTGTCCAAGGCCAGGCTGGACAGGGCTTGGAGCAACCTGGGCTAGTGGAAGGTGTCCCTGCCCGTGGCAGGGGGTGGCACTGGCTGGGCTTTAAGGTCCTCCCAACCCAAACCATTTTGTGACCCTCTAATTCTTTTATTTGAGCCATCCACCCTAATGATTACAAATAAAAGTCTCTCTCCTGAGCCCTTCACCCTTTTCTCACCCTCTGAGGAGCTCTGCCCCCTGCCTGAGGGCATAGAACCATCTCCAGGGAATAGTTCCCTAACACCAGCAAGGAACCCAGGTGTAGTCAGATGGGAGGATCCTCAGCACCAAACCCGAAGCCTCAAAGAGCAGCACAGTTTTGCTCTTTACTGGTGCAATTCCAGGAAAATCCAGACAAACCACGGGCAAGCCCAGAGTAATTTTATCCTGATATGCCTGTCTAAATCACAGATAGCTCTTCAGAAGGGTTCTCCCTCACTTGTTAATTTAACGCTTGATATATAGGAAAAATTAGAATTAAAATGTGCCTGGCTGCTTCCTGCATTCCTGATTCCACTTAGAAATATCTCACATCTTGCCACAAAAATGAACTAAACTGCTTGGAGACGTTTTAGAGCCTGTATTTTATTTTTAGACAAGTCTGTATGATTTAGGATCCTAAACTCCAATGAAGTTTGCACAGATCTGATCAGCACATTTAAATCCCAGCCCTGGCATGGGAGGAGAGACAGGTCTCTGCTGTTTGGATCAAGGAGTGGCTTGGGGTGGAAGGGAGCTTAATGACCATCTCACTCCACCCCCTGCCATGGGCAGGGACACCTTCCACTGTCCTAGGTTGCTCCAAGCCTTGTCCAACCTTCCCTAGGACACTTCCAAGGATCCAGGGGCAGCCACAGCTGCTTTGGGTCTTGAAAGACCACAGGGATGTGGACCTGTGAAAGACAATCAGGAACCTACAGCTGAATCCCAGAGGACAAAGAGCCAGTCAGGTTTAACAGGTGACTTTCTGGAGACTTTAGGCAGGGCAAGCCACACCCAAGGCATGCTGCTCCTCCCGCCATGGGGACAGCAAGGAAAGGAAACCAGATCCTTGCCTTGCCTTTCTCCCGCTTCTCCGAGGCTCTCCAAGCAGCAGCCGCGTACACGTGATGCCATGGAGGAGATGCCTGAAGAGGCAGAGGCAGTTCTGAGTTCCACTGCAGGCTTCTGCAAGAGGAGAAGGCAAGGACTACACTGGACCCTCATTAATCCCAGGAGATGGAGACCATGGGAGCTCAGGAGCCCCTGGGAGCTCCCACGTCTGCGCCGCACCGGTGACGCGCGGGAGCCTGGATCCTTCACAGACACTTCTGGGATTTCTTATTAAAAACTGAATTCTTGGGCCAGGCACAAAACAAAAGAAACACGAGGCTTAAAGCATTATGCAAGAGCCCCAGAAGTGGCCACGGGTTAACACTGAGAAGTTCACTGAATTCACTTCACCAGAGAAGTGAATTCCAGGATACTTACGTCCCTCTCCACTGCTTTGTTTTTCCTGTGGCCCACGAAACGAATGGAGATGTTTCAGCTTGGAGAGCCCAGAGTGGAGATGGTGGGTGAGGAACAAAATCCATCCCTTTTGAAATCCACGGAGTTAAGTATTTGTGAGAAAATGTGTTCTCTGCACTCATCAGGAGGGGAAAGACAAAAGGAAGAAAGGAAAAAAAGACGGGAAGGGACAATGAGAAAGTTCTGGTTTTAATCCCGATGAGCCAAGTGCAGAGGATGGAGCCTAAACAGATTTTCTGACCCAAACACAGGGTAGACTCTGAGGTTTGGCTGCTTTTCCAGGAAAGCTTTGCAGAAAGCTGTCACCCAGTGCCTCCAAATAAAGCACGGAGATCACAGGAAAGGCAATATCCTGGGAGACGTGTGGAAGGACAGCGATCGGGGAACACTTTGTTGTCAAAACATTGCGTTTAAAAAGGAAGGACTGGTGATAAATCCAGGTTGAGAAGACAAAAAAAAAATGTTGGAGCAGATATGTAAAAAAATCTGGGTCAACCAGATGATTAATTGACCAACTAATCAAGTGTTTGATCAATAAAAGAGAGAGGACTGTGCCTTGGACTGTGCCAAGGACTGGAACGAGGAAGGTGATAAAAGGAAGGGACAAAGGCTGGGAGAAATCCCTTTAAGGAACGCCCAAGTCATCTACAATGCCTCTTCTCCAATAAACAGCAACACATCTTAATCTTGCAGCATTCTCTAATTATTCTGGACATGAGCCCAGAGAGCTGCTTGCCCTGGGCAGTATGAACTTGTCCATGAAATGCCCATCTTTAGGAGCACAGAAAGTTTTCTGTATTTATGAGGCAGACACCCATTTATTTGGGCTAGTGTGTGCCCTGAACAGGAGGAGAGCTGCTACAGCAGCTTGAATTTATTGATGGTAATTTCGGTCTGACCAAGTATTTCCTTCCCTGGAAAGGTAAATAATCTATGGATGCTGCCATCCAAGCACCCTGGGATCTGGGCAGGGTGGCACATTAATATCCAAGAAATGAGGATCAGGTCTGGGTGCTGGTGCTGCTGCAGGGAACTGCAGGCTCCCCAGGTTGCCACAGCACAGATGGATTTGGCTGCAAAGACCTGAGATATAGTGAAGGGGAAGGAAGTTTTCCAGGAAGAAATCTAAGTTGGCACCAGAACAAGCACCAAGCGATCATCACAAGGGTGAGCAATTAATGATCAATCCAAAATCTGCACTTGTTTCCTCCCTCGAACACAAAATGAGGCCAGGTAGTTAAACTCCCCTGGCCTCTCTGCACAGAACCAAATTCAATTCATCAGAAACCCAGCACCCGAGCAGAAATTCCCATGTTTGCCTGGCTCCAAGTCCAAACTGCAGAAAGCAGGCGCTCAAAGCACCAGTGTGTGCCCAAGGGATGGTGGCAGGGTACCCTGAGTGTGTACCCGTGAGGGGATGCATTCCTGGGGCTGTGACTGACTCTGCTGCAGTTCCTGCTCCGGTCTCTCCCAAGGGACCTGGGGAACCGGGGTTCTCCGGCTCTGCCACCGTTCATCCCGACACGAGGGAACCTCCCGCCTCACACCAGGCACCACAGCCAGACCAGGCTCACAAACACCGAGCTCCAAAGCCAAGTGAGACAATTTGCAATGAAAAAGTCCCTATGTTTGTAAATACATCCGGCCCTCCTGCTCAGCACCAGTTAATCAGAGAGTCAGGGAATCACAGAACGGCTTGGGTTGGAAGGGACCTTAAGTTCATCACATTCCAATCCCCTGCCATGGGCAGGGACACACCCCAGTGAAAAAAAGAAACTCTCAAAAGGGTCTGACACTTCAGGAGTTAAAGATAACAAAAGGTCCAACCTGCCCATGGTCAGCACAGCATTTCCAACAAGCTCCTCTTGCAAAATTAGCACGACCTCAGCTTCTCCAGCTTTCTTACAATTCAAACTCGACAGCTGCAAGGAGAATTGGAAGTTTCTCAGCCAGGATGTCTCTCATTTTTCTTTTTTCTTTCTTTCTCTGCTCTGTCACAGCATCCAAGAGGTTTTCCTGGTGGGGATGTAGAAAGCCTGTTATCGTTCCTGGGTGAAGAGGGGAAGCAAACAGGAACCTGTGTTACACTCCCAGACAGGGCTGATTAATTTGCAGTTAACATCCGCTCGCTTCATTATCCCTTCATCGGAGCCTGACAAATGTGCAAACAACAATGAAAAATAGAAATTAATAGGAGTATTAGCACTGCATACAACCTGCTATAGATTTAATCCCCACAACAGAACATATGGATGTGTTACACCTTCTTTCTTAGTAATGACCTCATACCCACCCTCCTGTCCTTGGGTATAAATCTATTTAAATTTAAAGAGATCTATTTATACACACACACACACACACGTATGTGTGTTTGTGTCCTTATCTATCCATATGCATGGGTACATGTGGAGGGGAAGGTTTGCTCATCACTTATCAGTTGAGGGCTGGGAAAAGCACTTGGAATAAACTAAAGCACCTGGACAATTTGACCTTCTGTTCCCAATGTCTCAGCAAGGGAAGAGGGACATGTGGGGCCCTTGTCCCCACTCGGCTCCACGTTGAAGGAGGAGGATCGACACAGGCTGGGAGCAGAGAGAAACACCCTGATGCCTCTAAGCACCTACCCATGTCCTGTCCCCTAGAGAGAAGGCATCAGGGCACTTCTTCTCCTCGTTGTTCTAATTTGCACCTCCTTTCCATGGTTTTTGATGCTTGTCTGCAGCGCTCTGGAAAGTGCTTTTCACCAGGACATCAGGGAGAGCTCACGGAGGAGCTGCGTTTGAGTGGGAAGCAGATGCTCTCCCATTTTTCTGTAGGCATCTCCTCCAGCCCTGCTGCTGTTTGAAGAGGAATGTGTGGGCTGGGAGGCCAAGAGGTGATTAAAAAATTATGTTAAAACATGTTTGTGCCAAACCTCTGTAGTCCCTCGAGTCAGGCAATGTCACCGCAAGCAGAGCGAAAATTCACAGCGGGGAGTTGCCCGGGTGTTTGTATATCCTCCAGGAAAACCTGAGGATCTGGAAGGAAACAGGGAATTTCAATTGCTACTTTTCTCACTGAAATCCCCTTGAAAGAAATGCTATTGAAAGAGCTCCTCATCTACCCTTCAAGGTGACCTGCAAATGAGGCAAAATGGGTTTGTGGCCTTATTTTTTGGCTGAGTTACGAAGGCGTAGAAAGTTGGCAGGGATTTGAAGCAACACTGGGATTTAATTTTCTTTTTCTCTATTTTTTTTTTTTTCTGCTAGAAATATAGTTCTTGTTTTGCCTGGCACTTGGTGGGCAAAGAGAGAACCCGTGAAATCCATCCATGACAGGGGACTGATGCTGCTACATCTGAAAGAAGACAAACAGTCACACCAACTCCTGATTTGCCTCTGAAGGAGGAGAGGGAATACTTTTGGCTGCAGGAGAGTTATTTCTAGGTAGGAGAGAAAGCATTTGTTTGGCTTCTGTTGGCCTTTATTTAACTCTCTGATCTAAGGAAATCTTGGGTGAAAGTAAGGCTCTGATAAAGATCTAATTCCCTTTCTTCTTTCAGTGCCTGCTGGGGGAATTCCCATGTAAGTAGGGCTGGAAGGAGTAGGAGGAGAGGGAAAAAACCCTTGTCTATATCAGGGAAATAACTGACACACGCTAATAGCTCACAGGGGAGGAAGGAGGCAAACATTAAAATGCCTACACGGAAATTTGGAGAAATTAGAAGCAATTAAATACTCTAAATCAGAGGGCTCTGGCCTTGCTAAGGAAGAAAACCTGGATGTGGCAGCCAGAAGATAAACCAGAAAAAATAAAACTTGGGCAAGCGGGGAGCAGGGACGTTGTTCAAAGCAGAGCGGGTTTGGTTTGTAAAGCTTTGTCAGGGAGGGGGACACTGGCCCATGGGGCCACCGCCAGTGACTGGAGACGACGGCCCGAGCTCCTCGCCAGCACCAGGCATGGGCACCACACCCTGTGCCACCCGGGTGGCCTCAGAAGTGGCAGCCCCTGTGGGTCCCCTCAGCCTCCCCATCCCCGCTGGCCAGGCGGTGCCAGTGCCACCCCCAGTGCCCGGCGGGTGTCGAGCGGCAGCAGTGCATTTTCTGTCACATGTTAGCAGCAGCAGTGCATTTTCTGTCACATGTGAGTGGCAGCAGTGCATTTTCTGTCACATGTGAGCGGCAGCAGCACATTTTCTGTTGCATGCTAGCAGCAGCAGTGCATTTTCTGTCACATGCTAGCAGCAGCAGCGCATTTTCTGTCACATGTGAGTGGCAGCAGTGCATTTTCTGTCATGTGCTAGCAGCAGCAGCGCATTTTCTGTCACATGTGAGTGGCAGCAACGCATTTTCTGTCGCATGCTAGCAGCAGCAGTGCATTTTCTGTCACGTGCTAGCGGCAGCAGCGCGTTTTCTGTCGCATGTTAGCGGCAGCAGCGCATTTTCTGTCGCATGTGCTAATTTCAAAGCCAAAAGAGCCGAAAATATTTGAGTCCCCAGCGACCTGACCCTGCTCTCCTGGGGCGCCCAGAAGGTTTCACCGTTGTCACTCGCAGGGAGGGGCTGAGCTCTGGTGGCACCACCTCTGAGCACGCCGGGCAGACAGCAGCAGTGCCACCCTCCGAGAGAGGGGACAACAGACAGAGCACAGCAAAGACCTCTCGTTGCCTTCTAAATGTTTTTTTTCCTTACGCACAGCACCACGACACAACAGCCTGGTCCGCGCTTCCCTGGGAATGGAGATCCCTGCTTTCCTCTTGTGGGGTTAGAGAGATCGGACACCAAACCTGCCACCGACCGAGGAATTTGCCCTGGGATAGTCTAAAGGACTGTCCACAGCTGTAAGACAAAGTAAAAATATCTGATTTAACTGAATTTCATTTCTATTTTGAATTTTTGATTATCGCTCTTGGGAGGAGATGTCCATCATCCCTTACTCCAGAAGCCCTCACTTATTTCTACGCCAATTTGGCAGCATTTTTCACAAACTTAAACTTTTCCTGCTGAAAACCAGGAGGCTGGATCCTGGCTTGGAGCTCCAGAAAAGCATTGGCAGCAAAAGGCAGGACCTGGCTGCTCCCAGGGTCTCCTGCCAGGGGTCTGCTCCACCAGGTGGTCCCAGTTCCTCAAGCTTTGCCGTCTCCATGCAAAACCTGAGAAATGCAAGGATGCCAAAAAACCATGGGAAGAGCTGCTGGGATAGGTGGCTCAGGAAGAAGGGTTGAGAGGGCACCAGGCAAGGCCCACTGGTGCCCGTTTATCCCCTGGACACGCGGGTCACTGTGCAGCTCTGCTCATTTCACACAGACATCATTTGGGAAAGACAAAATAAAGTGGTTTACTCACCAACCCTGGCACCGACGCCACGCAGGAAATCTGTGAGCACAGCAGAGGAGTCGGGAGACAGCACTAAGGAAAGAGCTGGGGAGCAGCTGAGCCCCGTTCCCTGTGCGCCAGGAGCTGGGGTGTCATCCAGAATGAGAAAAAAAACAAACTTAACAGCACCCTGAAAATTGTTCAAATGGGACATTAGACACAAGTGCAGGACTCCAGCCCAGACAGGATGGGACCACATTGGAATTCCAGCAGAATGAAGTCCTGAGTCCCTGACAGGTCAGTTGAGCGGGCAGCCAGGCTGGGCCTCCTCAAGACCTTCTCTGTAGAGAACCACAACCGCAGCAAGATCCTCCAAAAAGTGCAAGTCCTGAATCAAAAGTCAAGCCACTATTAAAGGAAAGACATTTACAAGATCTAAAACTCTGCTCTGCAGAGGTATTAAGATGTTGGAACTAAACCTGCCTTATTCCCGCTAGTGGTTGCATTTTAAGGAAACCTTTTAAAAGGATTATCTTCAGGAACTCTCTTTCAACAGCCTTCCCTTTAAGAGTCCTTCATGGTGATAGCACTATTAATTATGCTATGTGATATGATTATGTATTTGTTCAGGTCCGGGTTGGAAACACGAGGCAGGGGAACATCTGCAGGTGTCACTTCCAACACGGAGCCTGGGAACTCCAGCCTTTGATGTGGAGCGCGGGCGTGTGGGCTCTGCGCAGGGCAGGCACCCACGAGGTGCTGGGCTCTGCAGTGCCACCAGCCTGTTTGATCTGGGGGGGATTGCCTGGTGCCTTTATTTGCACAGGGAGTTTTGGGAAAGGCTGGTGAGGAACCCCGGAGCACCGGCTTGGAGCTCTTTAACAGCCACTGCCAGGAAAATTCTGCGCAGATCCGTATCCGTATCTGGCTGGAGATAAAGACGTATATTTTTATCTGTGTATATATAGAGAGAGGCATTTCCAAATCTGTCTGTCTATTTACCTGCTTTTAAACAAGAAAGAAGCAATTTCTTACACAGCTCTTGCCACTGCATTTAAAGCAAAACAAGAAGTTTTTCCACATCCCTCCACTCCCAGCCTCCGCGAAGGTGTCCGGGAAATGACGGATGGTTTGGCAGCCTCTGTCTTTGAGCGCACAGCTCATCCTCCCTGGAGCCATTCCTGCGAGGAAGGGCCGTCACACCGAGAGCACAGGGACAGGGAAGTCACCCCTGTCCCCACCTCACGCCTGGCGAGGCAGAGCCACGGGAAGAGCTCACCCAGGTGGGGCTGGTTGGGCACCTGGAGGTGTCGGGGGAGAGGTTTAGGTTTGCTCTCCCGCCACTCTCCTGCAAGGGAATTCGGATCTCAGCTCCAGGTGCCGTCCAAAACGCAAACAAATACAGCTGCGGTGGCCCTCGGATTTGGGAGGTCAGAGGCCGCCGGGCTGAGCCGCGCCCGTGTGCTCTGTGTGTGTGGCTGAGAGCACCCAAAATACGGGCACCGTGCGTGCCCCGGCCCTCCCAAAGGACATGTGCTGACAATTTAGGGAAATACTTTATATTCAAATCCAGACGTCCTGCTCCAATTCAGAGCCTCTGCTTGTGCTCAGGTATCACATATATCGTGCATATCTGCGGCGCAGGCAGGCTGGGCGGGTGGTTAAATCTGGGGCCGTGGGTGCACGAGTGCTGGAAACAGCCGTACGATACATGAGTGTTTTGTTTTAGAGGCAGAGAATGAACTGGTATCACACATTTAGAGGCAGAGAATGTGTTGGAATCACACAAGCGCAGGGACGCAGCACATGCATGCTGAGCACACGAACCCTGCTCTCTGTGTGTTATACATGTACGTATAGACTCATCTGTAACACCTATACTGCATATATTATTTATAGATATACACAGATTTATTTTTTTTTTTCCCAACTAAACCATTTTCTTTTTCACGTTGCTAATTTACTCAAAGTCTGGAACATGAAAGAGGAGCTGGGGAGAGGAGGAGAAGGGAAACTTCACTTTACCTACTCCAGCTGAATCTCATATAATTTCTTTTTTTTTTAAGGAAACTTCATTGTATATTCCAGAAAAGTATATTGGTGGGGTAGGTTTACCAGAGGCAGAGAGAATGTGCAGGGAGTGAGAAAGTGAATTGATGGATGGATGGTTAAATGAATATAAATGAACTGATACCTTTACAGGAAAATAACATTTCTTTTCTTTTTTTTTTATTCTATAGATCAGTGGGTTTTGTATCTGTAATTCTTTCATATCAGCAAAGAGGAAATAAACTCCCATGTAAATCATTTTCCCCCCATCTGGAAGCATATTAAAAGCATGCCTTTTTTTTTTTTTTTCTTTTAAGCAGAGCCTTTTTTTCCCCCNCCCCGCCTCCCAAATTCCGGGCTGATGTCGGAAAGAGGGAATCAGCCTCTCCCATGCTTTAGAATAACTGACCTAGATTCAATTACAGATAGACCCGGCGGAGAGGACGGCACCTCGCTGCCTTCTCAGGGGTCTCTTAAAAAAAAAAAAAAAAATTGTCAGAAAATAGGAAAATAAAACACCCCCCAAAAAAGAGGAGGAAAAAACGGAGGGGGAGCAGACAAACAAACGCTTCCCACCAAGCGCTGCGGGCTCCCGAGCATCCCCCGCCCCGCCGGAGCCCAGCAGCGCCCGCACCGACGGCGCGACCCCGCCGCTGTCCCACCGGCAGGCACGGGGGATGCTCGCCCTCCCCGGGCGTGTTTTTTTGGGAGGCCGCCTCGGGAAGGACAGCGCTTGGGAGGCGGGGGAGCCTCGCGGTTCTCCCCGCTGCTCCCCGGGCGGGAGCGAGGGGCCAGCCGGGAGCAGCGCGGCGCTCCCGCCCTCCTTTCTTCCCTTCCCCCGGGAGCGGGCCGCTATCGGGGGGTCCCGTGCGGCCGCCCCCCACTCCCGGGGAGGGAGGAGCAGGGGGGCTGGGGGTCCGCAAGGCTTGTTTCATTTCAAAGTGGGACCGGGGCCGCTCCAGGACTCGCCGCTCGCAAATATAATCTTCATATTCAGTTCAATGGAGTCTCCTTATAATTTACAGCGGAGAGATAAGGCTGGAGGATGCAATGAAAAAAAAATCTGAAGTCATCCTCTCCCCCCCTGTACTGCGCTGCACCTTGGGCAGCGGAGCAGAATCCAGAATCTCAACTTCTCCCGACATATGTTTCCAGCAGATAAGTAAACAATCTGGACGTGAAATGAAAATTTTAATTAATGCAGTAATGCTATTACACCTCAAGTGTGCAAATCCCATTGCCTTGCACTGTGACAATGGGTGGGGAGGAGGAAAGAAAGCAGACAGACAACAAACCACAAGCAAATTCTAATCTGGGTTTTGCTTTTCACTCGGCTCCAATTGTTTTCATAGTTTGTTTCCTTTGAATTAATCTCATCCTTATATTTCAATAATTACCAGCTACTCATCTCTTCCCCTCTTTCTCTCACCCACTCAAAGAGCCGGCTCCCGCTCCCTCGCTCTCCTCTTTTACATTGGGATCAACCTGGATTTAATTTCGGGGCTTTTAGGCGTACACATGTTGCCTTGTTGCAGCGTGGACCTGCACAGACCCTGCACGTTATTTCTTGTTTAGCTTTCCGAACGAGGAGCGTTCAGGAATAATGAAGTATTTTGCCCTAATAAAAAGGGAAGGAAAAAAAGAGAAAGGAATAATAATAATAATAAAGGCTGCGTTGTCCCTTTGATGTTGGTATTATACAGCCCAACTGGAACAGAGGCGTGTGAAGGGAGAAAAGAGAGACGAAGGAGGTAAAATTAAGGACCAAAAAAAAAAAAAAAAAGGTAAATTACAGACACATCAAAAGCCCCGAGGCTTCCTCGCTCCGGAGCGCGGCGCAGCGCGGGGAGCTCAGCCCGCGTCCCCCGGCGGCACCGGGCTCCTGCAGCCCCCGAGGGGACGGGGAGCAGCCGGGGCTGGGCTGCCTTTACCTCAAGATTTTGCATTACGAGCATTTTGGATGGCTCTGTGGTATTTTTTAGGAGAGGCGGTGAGGTGGCTGCGGCGGGGGCACCCTCGTGCGGAGCCGCTGCCACCCGCAGCCCCTCGGCGGCCCCGGCAGCCGGGCCAGGCTCCCCGACCCGGCCCGGCCCGGCCCG